>JBAMJV010003619.1:0-146417 GCA_037951105.1 Echinarachnius parma | reverse complement strand
CATGTCAAGGAGACAGACGACCGGAGCCTGAAAATATACTTTTGTTACAGTTTACTTGATTGTGTTCGTGTCATTTATTGGACTGAGACTCTACTTAATTCAGATAACGAACATAACAATTTTTGGCGACGAGAATTGGGATCCTGCTGAGAGACTGTCAAATTGTTTGAGCTAACGCAAAGGACAGAAAGGTGAGATTTCAGTGGCGTACATGTGCACAGCCATGCCATAGGTTAGTGCACCGAAACGTTGAGATCGGTCCCAGCCATTTGTTCTTGTGTACTGCTATGATTATGAACGCTCTGCAGTTAGCAGTTTTGCAAGTGCCCGCCATCATGGCCATAGCACAGCAGTTAGCAACCGCCCGCTATAGCAGTTGTTTGAATCCCGTGCCTGCAGCCTACACACTACTCATCTCATTGAATTTGAATGGTGATTATTGAACTGTATTCAACAAATTGCAAAAGTAAACTAAAAGAGAAAACTGAATCATGAATGCTGCCCCAGTTGCCACAAATAAGATTTTTTATTAAATCAGTGGCACCTTTCATGAAATGATTGATGAACTTGCCGGCCTTGTCAAACCCAGCAAAATAGCCTTAGCTCCAGGCTCAGTCAGTGGAAGCCCCAGCGGTCACGTCGAGTCTACGGCTACGCCCAGCCGTCATCGTCGAAGCCATGACATCACCGCCTGATGCCAGCCGATGAATCCAGCAAGCCGTCATCGTCAACGCCGATTCCAGCCGATGAATCCAGTCAGCCGTCATCGCCGATGCCAGCCGATGAAACCAGCCAGCCGTCATCGTCATCGCCGATGCCAGCCGATGAAGCCAGCCAGTGCCCGTTAGCTACAGAACTAACATTTACAAGGACAAGCCAGTCCACCGATGCCATATGCCCAGCCCTGCTTGCAAGCCCGAGCAGAGCCAACGCCCAAGCCCATGATTAGTGATGGCATAAGTCATGCCATTGCCATTACCAGTGCAGTGAATGAGGGTGAATAAAAATAAACAAACTAAATGAAACGTTGACTGAAGTGAATGAACTATTTTGAAACCATTTCAAAAGACTTTAAATTAAAGACAAACATTACACAGTTGTTACACATCTATTGTTATGTTTATGAAGATAATTATCAGTGCCATTGATATATTTCATGTGTGTTAAACCATCTTACTTGCAACGTTACGTCAGCGTGATCGTAACTTCGTAAGTCATACCTTTGCGCAGATTCCAGCTTATTGCCCAGCCCGGTAAAAGTTCATTGTAAAGGTACGTAATTATTTTATACATAGAGGACCAGCAGTCTTTGAGTATTTGATAACATTATTGTGAGTTGGAATTATAAGCTTGATAATTCAATTTGGTTTAATTTAGTCAAGGAATAAATAGCTAGCTTTGTAAATGATTTACATTTTAGTCTGACTGTAGTTTTGCAAACAGTCAAAAGTCACAGTAAGAAGGTACAGCCGTACAGCACTATTTTAATTTTATTGGTCACAGTATTTTTGATTGTAATTAGAAGTGTAGTCAAGCATTTTACTTACTTTGTTCATAGTTAGCCTATGGAAAAAGAGGATTAATTAGGCTACAGGTAGTAAAGAAATTTATGTGTGACCTTCATATTGAATTTTACACAAATCTAAGAGTTAATTAGTAAGAATGGCCAATCAGTATTTAAGCCCTGTGCCCCAATTAGATTCTGGCTATAGTTTTGAAGAGTGGGTTGAAGTATTAGACACATGGATGACCTCAAATGACATTCAAGATGAGCCCAAGAAAAGGGCCATTTTCTTGACAAATTTAGGTAGCAAAGCATACCATACTCTGAGGTCACTACTTCAGCCACAAAAGCCAGTTGATAAAACGTACAAGGAATGTGTTGATGCATTGCAAAATCATTTTTCGCCAAAGCCGACGGAAATTGTACAGCGTTACAAATTCTACACTTGCACGCAAGCTTCAACTGAAACCATTCCGCAGTTTGTAGCCAAGCTAAGACAAAGCAGCGAAGGTTGTAACTTTCGAGACTTAAACACAATGCTCAGAGATCGTCTCGTGGTAGGTTGTAGAGATCACGCAATTCAGCGCAAGTTGTTAAGTGAACACAACTTGACTTGTGAGAAGGCATTGAGCATTGCCACAGCTATGGAAGTAGCAAACCAGGACTTAGAACAGCTAAGAACCATTGGAAAAGCAGCAGGCCATGACAGCGTGCATGTACATCCTGAACTGCACAAAGTACATACTGAAGCACATGCACAAGCACCCCGTGGTAAGCAGTATAAGCCAGGCAAGTCAAATGCGTTTCAGCCAAAAACGCCTAAGCAACGCAACCCAAACAAACCAGCCGGTCAACAAGACAAAAAGTGTTGGCGTTGTGGGGGAACTAGCCATCCAGCCTATTCATGTAGGTTTAAGAATGAAACTTGTCATCAGTGCTCAGTAGTGGGACACACACAAAGTCAATGTGCCAGTGTACAAGCTTTTAGGAAAGCCAGGAAGCAAAAGGCCTCACATTACATGGAAGGAAATGATAGTGACTCACCCGATGATTCGCCACATCCGGAAAGCATGAGCCACATCACAGATAGCACTTTGAATAAACTCTCAAAGAATGAGCCATACCATGTATCAGTCAAAGTGAATGGAAAGCCCATTAGAATGGAGGTCGACACCGGCAGTCCCTGGACAATCGTATCAGCAGAGACATTTCGCCAGATTGGTAGTGCCCAGGTGAAGCAATCTAATGCCAAGCTCAACACCTACACTGGAGATAAAGTTCCCATAGTAGGAGAAGCTATAGTGGAAGTCGGCTTCAGCCCCGATCAAGCCCCACATGGACAGATCCACAAGTTGCCATTACTCGTGGTGGAAGAGGGTGTAAGCCTTCTTGGTCGTGACTGGTTACAGAAGTCTCCAGAACTGTTAGCACAGTTAGCCAACCAGAATGCACCAGACGCAAGCCAAAGTAGTATGCATAATTTGCAAGATGTTCTGCAAGAAGTACTCAATAAGCATGCAGAGTTGTTTGATGATAGCACAGTCGGAGTACTGAAAGGATACCAAGCCAAGGTGTACCCTCAAGAAGAGAACAATGGTGCAAAGTTCTACAAAGCAGCCCCTGTTTCTTATGCTGCCAGGAAGCAGATAGATAGAGCATTAGATAGCTTGTTGGAGGACGGTATAATCAAGCCAGTGAAGACCGCAGAATTTGCATGCCCTGTCATTGCAGTTCCAAAGCCAGATGGAAAGATGAGAATCTGTGGTAATTACAAACTGACAGCAAACAAGGTTCTGAAGGTAGAACAGTATCCCCTACCAACACTAGAAGACCTCCTACAGGAACTTGAAGGTGGAGAAAAATTCACCAAGTTAGATCTAAGCCACGCCTATCATCAGATAGAGTTAGATCCTGAAGCCCGCAAGTACACAACAATCAACACGCTTAGAGGTCTCTTTGAGTACACTAGACTTCCTTTCGGAATAGCGAGCGCACCAGCCATGTTCCAGAGGACAATGGAGGGACTCTTAGCAGATATTCCCATGTGCAAGCCGTACCTCGATGACATAATCATCAGTGGCAAGACTGATGAGGACCATCTAGAAAATCTGGAAGCGGTTCTTTCGAGACTAGAAAGCAACGGGTTACGCCTGAAGAAGGAGAAGTGTGAACTGATGAAAGACTCAGTTGACTATCTTGGTCATCGCCTTGACAAGAATGGTCTCCGGCCTCTTCAAGACAAACTTGATGCCATACGCCGAGCAGAACGTCCAGTGAATCAAAGCCAACTCCAGGCTTACCTTGGTCTGCTTGGGTATTACCGCAAGTTTATACCAAATCTGTCCCAGGAGATCGCGCCCTTGACTGAAATGTTGAAAGCAGAATTCAGATCAACCTCCAGTGGGAAGGGAAGCAGAAAGCCGGACCCTAAGTTCAATTGGGGAAAGAAACAGGAACAAGCATTTAGTGCTGTAACCGATCATCGGATCGGCATGCCGATCACGATCCGATCATACATGATCGGACCGTTTTTGCCGATTTCCGATCATGCAGAAAAAATCGGAAGATCGGATCGGCAAAAAAAAAAAAAAAAAAAAAAAAAAAAAAATCCGTTTTTTTTTCTTTGGAAAATGATCCCAAAAAACATATTTTGGGAATATAAATGAATACCAAAGCAACATATATCCATATTAATAAGCCCAAGGTAATCTTGTATGGGTATGCTTTCATTTAAAACTGATTACCTCTCCTTTTACAAAATTATTCGCGCCGATTTTGAGCTTAGTCCCATGTGTTTCTGAAAGGTTACGCCAAATTAATCACATGGGACTAAGCTCAAAATCGGCGTGAGTAATTTTGTAAAAGAAGAGGTAATCAGTTTGAAATGAAAGCATACCCGTACAAGATTACCTTGGGCTTATTAATATATTAATATGGATATATGTTGCTTTGGTATTCATTTATATTCCCAAATTGTGTTTTTTGGGGATCATTTTCCAAAGAAAAAAAAAAAAAGATTTTTTTTTTTTTTTTTTTTTTTTTTTTATTTTATTTTTTTTATAGCCGATCATCCGATCCCGATCATCGATCCGATTTCGAAGATCGATAAAATTTTGCCGATCCGATCAAACGATCCGATCATCAAGGTCAGTTACAGCACTACAAGCATTCCAGAAATCAAAGCGTCTCCTACAGTCTGACAGCATCCTGACGCACTATGATCCGGCCAAACCCATTCTGCTCCAGACAGATGCCAGCCCATATGGATTGGGTGCGGTGATAAGCCATGTGGAACCAGATGGACGAGAACGCCCTATTGCCTTTGCTTCACGCACTCTCAAGCCAAGTGAAGTAAATTATGCCCAGTATGAGAAGGAGAGTCTGTCAATAATCTTCGGACTGAAGAAATTCCACAAGCATCTTCATGGAAGGTCGTTTACGATTGTAACGGACCATAAGCCATTGATAGGACTTTTTGGAGACCGCAAGCCAGCAAGTCCTATGGCCTCGGCAAGGGTAGCCCGCTGGCACATGATTCTATCAGCGTATGATTATGCAATTGTGCACAAAGAGGGAAAGCGACATCAAAATGCTGATGCCCTGTCGCGCCTACCATTGAGACAAGATCAATCAGTGTGGGCACACCCCATGCTAGCAGAGCTGGATGAGCTGCCGCCAGTACAGATCAACATGATGGAGATTGACAGTAGGCCAGTCGAAGCCGACGAAGTCCGAACTTGCACCAAGAAAGATCCCGTTCTTACAAGAGTGACAGCATACATCCTGCATGGATGGCCAAACCCCAAGAATGTACCACCAGAGTTCAAAGCCTTTGTCCAGAAGAAGGAGGAATTGTCAATCGAAGATGACATAGTACTGTGGGGACATCGGGTGGTCATTCCAGACAACAAGGAAATGCGGAACAGGATCATTGATGAACTTCACGGGACTCATCCAGGAATCGTCAAAATGAAGGCCTTAGCAAGATCATACGCATGGTGGCCAGGGATTGACAAAGACCTGGAAAGAAAAGTCAGAACGTGTTCTGTCTGCCAAGCAGAACAACGAAGTCCGCAAGCCACACCTATCCATCCGTGGGAGTTTCCCGAGAAACCTTGGATGCGATTACATATCGACTATGCATTCATCGACAACCAGGATGTCTTGATAGTGGTAGATGCACACAGCAAGTGGATTGAAGCAGCGCTGGTCAATAAAGCTACAGCATATGCCACTATTGTTGTCCTCCGCAGATTGTTTGCCACTCACGGTCTACCAGAAACCATTGTCAGTGATAATGGTAGCCAGTTCGTGTCAGAGGAATTTGCCAGATTCCTCTCAAGCAACAACATACATCACATTCAGACTGCTCCGAAGCACCCATCCAGCAATGGACTCGCGGAAAGGGCAGTTCAAACAGTGAAAAAGGGAGTCAAGAAAACAGCAGGTGACAACCTTGAAATGAGACTCCAGAAGTTCCTACTGATGTACAGACTCACACCTCAAGAGACTACAGGCAAATGCCCTTGTGAGCTGTTACTGAAGAGAAGGACTCGCAGCAAGCTAGATCAGATTCGGCCAGATCTGAGCAAGAAGGTGAAGCGTAAGCAAACATCCATGAAGAGCCGAACTGATAGGAGGAAGGATAGAAGGTTTGACATACGCGACAAGGTTCAAGTCAAAAACTTCTCATCAGGCCCAACTTGGTTATATGGTAAGGTGGTAGAAATCATCGCAGAATCCATGTACCTGATTGAACTGGATGATGGTCGTCAAGTGAGACGTCATGTAGATCAAATGAGACACTACATGCCAGCTAGCACAGATGACCAAGTGCCTCAAGAAGGTTTGAACCCGGCAATATTACCTCTGGAAAACCAAATTGAACCTCCTCTAGAACGATTTGAGAAGCAGCCAACTGATGAACATGCAACATCCTCTCAAGATGAAGTAGAACAAACCACAGAGACTGTTGAGATTCCAATAGAGTCAAACACTAACACGACACCCATAGTGTTTACACCAAACAGTGACACAACAGCAAAACAAGTTAGGACTTCACAAAGACAAAAGAAAATGCCAAACAAATTCCAAGAATTCATTGTGTATAGATAAAATCAAGACATGATTTATTAAAATTAGACAAGTCAAATCCACAGTACACAGTAAATACAGGATACATTATAGTATACACATATTAATTAATGGTAAAGTTATGTTTTATAAACTTTGTTGAAAACTAATCATTTTGACACTCCGTTGTATAAGTGTATTTACTGGGAGGCAAGTATTAATGTATAACATTTCTGTCAAATCACATAATTGTGTACTGTATAATAAACAATTATTGTTGAAGCACTTTAGATTGGAACAGATTTTATGTTGTATGGTATAGCTGTATGTCAAGCTAGATGCTATTTACCATGTTAGTCTGTTAAGAATATTGGTTTTAAAAGGTATTGGAATTTGTATGGGGATAAGTTGAAGAATTAAGCAGTTCACAGACAGACATGTTTAATTTTAATGAGAATTATGGAAGTTGATATGTTTATTTTGAGTTGATTTAAATTGAAGGTTAAAATAATGTATTATGCAAATAACTTGCACATGACAGTTTTTTGGCATACATGTCAAAAGGTTTTAAAGTGTTTCATTGATAAAGTTTAAAGTGTTCTTTGTTAAGTACCTTGAATGCACCTGATCTTATTATGTTGCTAGAGAGAAAATTGGTAGCACATGTATAGACAATTGTGTTTTATATGGAGATGTTACAGAGTTTTGCCAAATTTATGTACTATGTTATATAGGATAGGAACTAATATTAGAGATACACATGCAGAATTTGTATAAAGGTGTATAAGTAATTGGAAATATGCTAAGTATTTAAAGATGTTTGGTTACAGTACACTGTCTAGTTGTATTTTATAAGGAAGCAGGATACATTTGAAACATGGTTCACGCTTAAAACAAAAATGTTTGTGATTGTATGTGTATTGATTAAGTTGGTGATTATGTATATAGACAAGAGTATTGTTTTGAGTTAGGAGAAACAATGATTGGGATTTATGTTAATGATTTGATGAAAGACAGTCATTCAACCATCACAAGTGGTTATTTGTAAACAGTGCTCATTAATTATATTATTTGCATTTACAATCCTGCCATTTATCTAAAGGGGGAGGAATGTTATGTATCAGTCTTGAATGAAGACTATCATTATAAAGCATATCATTGAATGAAGACTATGATTATAAAGTAACGTGTGTAAAACATGTGATTATCGCCATGTCAAGGAGACAGACGACCGGAGCCTGAAAATATACTTTTGTTACAGTTTACTTGATTGTGTTCGTGTCATTTATTGGACTGAGACTCTACTTAATTCAGATAACGAACATAACACTACCTGATCTGGATTTCCACACTCCCACAATATCGGGGGCATACACTATATAAACATATGTCATTAAAAAAAACTTAAGTTATACTTTTTGTAAAATCATTGGGGGATGTGCTATATTGTGCTTCCACGCCCCCACCCCCTCTTTCGGTATGCCACTGAATCACAAATTTTGATTTTCATATTGGTGTTGTCAATTTATTGTGGGGATTGACCCTATGCCCCCTACACATTTGGCATAGTCATATAAAGTTTTGTTCTTTGTAATTTATTGTTCAACCTGTTGTATGGGTAACTTGCCATTTGATCCACAACATTTTGGTCCACTACTCAGTTGGTCTAAAATACTATTCGGTTCCCACCCGGTTCGTCCAGTCATTTCGTCTATCAATCATGTGGTTCGCCTGCCTGTCATTTGGCCTAATAACCATTTGGGCTACTACCCACTTAGTCTAATATCCATTTCGTCTTACAAACAGTTATTCTAATCATGAATTGGGCTACTTTCATTTGGTCTATGAATAATGTAGTCCACACCCAGTTGGTCTACTAATGATATCATTTAGTCTACTCTTCAGTTGGTCTACTAACCAGTTATTCTACTATTAATTTGGTCTACAATCCATTTGGTCTACAACACATTTGGTCTACAAACCATTTGGTCTACAATCCATTTGGTCTACCACACATTTTGTCTACAAACCATTTGGTCTACTACCAATCTGGTCTATTTGGTTTACAATCCATGTACAAGCTGATATGACAGTCTACCATACATTTCTCCACCTGAGCTAAGGAAGTTTTTGGCGTAGCGTGGTTGGATGCTTGAAAGAGGTCACCCCAGGAGATGCACAGCGCCCCCTGGCGCAGTGGATGCTCGAAAGGGGTCGCCCCAAGAGATGCACAGTGCCCCAGGTGCAGTGGATGCTCGGAGGGGTCACCCCAAGAGATGCACAGCGCCCCCTGGCGCAGTGGATGCTCGAAAGGGGTCGCCCCAAGAGATGCACAGTGCCCCAGGTGCAGTGGATGCTCGGAGGGGTCACCCCAAGAGATGCACAGCGCCCCCTGGCGCAGTGGATGCTCGAAAGGGGTCGCCCCAAGAGATGCACAGTGCCCCCAGGCGCAGTGGATGCTTGGATGGGTCACCCCAAGAGATGGACAGTGCCCCCTGGCGCAGTGGATGCTCGAAAGGGGTCGCCCCAAGAGATGCACAGTGCCCCCAGGCGCAGTGGATGCTCGAAAGGGGTCCCCCCCCCCCCCCCCAAGAGATGCACAGCGCCCCCTGGCGCAGTGGATGCTTGAAATGGGTCCCCCAAGAGATGCACAGTGCCCCCAAGCGCAGTGGATGCTCGAAAGGGGTCGCCCCAAGAGATGCACAGTGCCCCCAGGCACAGTGGATGCTCGAAAGGGGTCGCCCCAAGAGATGCACAGTGCCCCCTGGCGCAGTGGATGCTCGAAAGGGGTCGGCCCAAGAGATGCACAGTGCCCCCAGGTGCAGTGTATGCTCGAAAGGGGTCGCCCCAAGAGATGCACAGCGCCCCCTGGCGCAGTGGATGCTCAAAAGGGGTCCCCCCCCCAAGAGATGCACAGTGCCCCCTGGCGCAGTGGATGCTCGAAAGGGGTCGCCCCAAGAGATGCACAGTGCCCCAGGTGCAGTGGATGCTCGGAGGGGTCACCCCAAGAGATGCACAGCGCCCCCTGGCGCAGTGGATGCTTGAAAGGGGTCGCCCCAAGAGATGCACAGCGCCCCCTGGCGCAGTGGATGCTTGAAAGGGGTCCCCCCAAGAGATGCACAGTGCCCCCAGCTGCAGTGGATGCTCAAAAGGGGTCCCCCCAAGAGATGCACAGTGCCCCCTGGCGCAGTGGATGCGCGAAAGGGGTTGCCCCAAGAGATGCACAGTGCCCCAGGTGCAGTGGATGCTCGAAAGGGGTCCCCCCCCCCAAGAGATGCACAGCGCCCCCTGGCGCAGTGGATGCTTGAAATGGGTCCCCCAAGAGATGCACAGTGCCCCCAAGCGCAGTGGATGCTCGAAAGGGGTCGGCCCAAGAGATGCACAGTGCCCCCAGGTGCAGTGGATGCTCGAAAGGGGTCGCCCCAAGAGATGCACAGTGCCCCCTGGCGCAGTGGATGCTCGAAAGGGGTCGGCCCAAGAGATGCACAGTGCCCCCAGGTGCAGTGTATGCTCGAAAGGGGTCGCCCCAAGAGATGCACAGTGCCCCCAGCTGCAGTGGATGCTCAAAAGGGGTCCCCCCCAAGAGATGCACAGTGCCCCCTGGCGCAGTGGATGCTCGAAAGGGGTCGCCCCAAGAGATGCACAGTGCCCCCAGGCGCAGTGGATGCTCAAAAGGGGTCTATCCAGTGAACCTAGTCTTGACTAATAGCAAGTACCCCTAAAACAGCCCTTTTTTCATCAAAGGGGGGTTTGAAGCCCCCCCCCCCCCCCCCCCCCCCCTTGGTACTGAGCTCTATCAATAATAGTAATATTGATGGTTGAACTTGAAGAAGAAGGACATAAATCGCGAAACAAGCCCAAAAGCGAAGCCACTCAATCAACAAAACAAAAGGGGCCACAGCGCCAGCTCGCGTCTACGGGCGGTTGAAGTTCAAGGGAAACTTCATTCATCTTTGAATCCGGTTGTGACATCGACAGTGCAGTGCATGCAAATAAACCACAGAGTGATTCAATGCAACTCGCCGCTCGATCGCGATCGCGGTAACGTATTTCGTATGTGGGATTTGGCATGCATGCAAATTGCACACAGCTACCGTAGCTAGCTTTCACTGTAGTATAAATCGTGAGCTTGCTGAGGATGTTAGTTCGGGAAAGCAACATGGCGACAGTTTTAAGTCCAGATGAGGAAAAGGTAATGGTTATTGCGAACTCCTTGACTCTTGTATTTCGTAGAGTATTATTACATGTTGTGTGTGGTGAATGAGATTGCATATTTGAAAGTGATGGATGAATGATCTTGTTTGCCGTTTGCTTCAACAATGTGACGGAACGATCGTTGACTGATTCAGGGTGGCTGTTTACACATGAGAAAGGCACATTATTATCACTGCAGTCTGCACTGGCACACTGTCACAGTATGGGCTGTATGATTTAGTGACCCCCGCATCGGCACCCTAAAACATTTCCGACAGTTTAAGACCTAAAAAATCATTCAAATTTCTTGAAATTGTACTCACATATTGAGAAAATAGTGCAGATTCCGATGCGATGATCAGATTTGCGATATATTAATTATATTTTGAGATAACGCCTTCAAACGTGCGCGTTGTTTTTTGGCTTCATGGACATGAGTTTGAAGTGTTTTTAATACCGTCACCCCCTCAACCCTCATTGACAATGCACGCAACTCAAAATTTCTTGTGCGATGTTGGTATTATTTATCGTATTTACTTGTATTACTCGTAGCGGACGATCTACGCATTATTTCTCCTCAAAAGTTCGACCATTTCAGTTACTAATGGAGTAATGCCATGGTAGCCATGGTAGCGCGCATCATCTCATGCGCGATTTTTTACAACACGCGCAAAAACAAATATTACGCGGGGTGCCGATATTAAAAACAGTGCCGATGTGTAGTACACCTACCATATGGTTGGGTGACCTACACATCGGCACCTTATACTATTTCCAACAGTTTCAGGCTAAAAAATTATACAAATATGTTATAAAACATTATTCACACATTAATAAAATAGTCCAGATTCCAATGCCATGATCAGATTTGTGATTTAAATTTCATATTTGAGTATTGAGATATCGTCTTCGAACACGCACATTATTTTTTTGCTTCACAAGATCCGGGACGGGACTAGACCGATAAATCTGTCATTTTCAGGATCTTCTTTTACATTTACTGTACTGTCTTAAACTTCACCTGTTCACTGTTGGCCTTTTCTAACAACAGATTCTTCGATTCATGCATTTCGTGCAGGGGAATACCCGCATAGATCGATCAGAGAGAAAAGTTAATTACGAACTTACGGACTGGCAGGCAAACGGGTGAAAAAAAACACAGTTACAACAAAGAGATTTTTATTTTGTTGACACAAACCGACCCTCGTCTAGAAATTCTATGGTCTCCAATTCATGTCTGAACTCTCAAGTTGATATTTCAAGCTGTTAGAACTTTGTCACGTCTGCTGCACCAGCATTAACAATAACATGATTAAATCTTTGTTCCCTGTGGGTGTACGACTGTACCGCTGTACAACGCGATGTAGCTCAGAAGAACGTTTGTAAAGACATTGAACATTTAACATTCAGAAATTTTGTGTACATGCTATAGAATGTACAAACGTTCTGAAGTAAAGGTATGTGGGCAAGTCCAAGGTAATTGGTCCGAAGGGGGTGAATTTTCATCTTCGCCCAATCAAGTGACACTTGATGTCATTTTAAAGCTAAGATATTGAATTTTAATAATTTGAAAACAAAAATTTAAAGCGTGTCTCCAATAAGTAGTAATAATAAAATATATTTGCATAATATGTAAATCAGCATAACGCGTGGGACATCTGAATTAAAGACAAATCTAATCATATTTAAAATACTTGGAATAATTCTTTATTTATTACTGGCTTGACCTGAAGTCATTACAAGAAGGTAGTTGGATTATGATTTTCAGCTTGTTATCTCAATTAATATGCAAATTAGATGCGTTCCAAAATTAGCATGTCCCACGCGTTACATTTTTACATCCTATTGTTTTGATTTCTCCTTAATCGAGAGGTTTATTTTTCTGAAACTCTACGAAGTTCTAATTTACCTTGGGGGACATCCATAACATAGCAACAAAAGTTAATGACATTTACCTTATTAGCATAATTCTACAATTAGATTTTGTCACGCGTGGGACATTTTGTAACGCGTGGGACAATCTGTACAGTAAAGCAATGGGTTTTTAAAAATCTTGTTTTGGCCAATTGGCAAATACACGATAATTTCGCAACGCACAAAGATATTGGCCCGCAACTTTACAAGTATTTTCTCTGAAGTCTTGCGCAACTTTTAAGACCAAATTTATCACGAACAACTATACCCTCACAAAGTCACATGACTTTTTCGAAGTGGAAGTCATTCCAGAAATTGCATGATTTTGTGATTTATGTACAAATCCTATGGAAAATAGTGTTTTTTCATCAATTTATAAAAACTCAATTATTTCTCATTTTAATCACTGCAAATAAATTGTTTTAGGCCAATAACTGTTCGACAATGGTGAATAATTGATTTCATTAAAAAAAAAATGTAAAAATGGAAGTTGAAAAACAAAGAAATACATAAGAATTTCCCAAAACAAAGAAATACATAAGGAAAAAATTAGGTTTTGCAATTTTTAAAACAAAATATTGTTAAGAAATGACATAAAGAACACTTTTGCAAAAAATTAGCATTTTCCAAGCTCAAATACTTGAAATATCTATAATAAGGGCACATTTGGTGGCGGGCCTATGTTAAACGCATGGCAGAAAAATTTTCCACGCGTGACAATGCAATTTTTTTTCAAATCGACCCTGTGTGAAACTCTTAAGTTTTGAGATGATGAAATTTCATATATTGGTAGAGCACAAGATGCACATTAAGACCATACAAAATATGTTTTGAAATTGTATATAAATTCAGAGGAATTCACATTCAAAGTAAAAGTTTTAAAATACCAACTTTCTCTGGTCCCACGCGTGACGCTAGCATAAAGTCGCATAAATTATTTATGCATGGAGGATTTCAATTTTTTTTTTGTCATTTGATAAAATTTGCTCCAAAGTATCTAAAATGTAAAACAAATTGGTGTTTCAATATTTCTTATAAGAGTAAGCACTCTTTTTTACTCTGATGTCCCACGCGTTATGCCTACAAAATAGCTTGGACTTGCCCATGTATTAATAAGCTTCCGACAGTTTTTTGCCGACAGAAAACATAAAATAAATCGTACCAGAGTTAATTTCAAACCTGAAATTTCACAAGATTCAGAACATGGGATCATTATCTTTATAATGTCTTTACAAAAGTTCTTCTGAACTTTACATGCGCAATCCTTCAGGGCCTGAGTGTTACTCTGCTGCGTACGTTATACTTTCACCAGTATTCCATACAATTGATTTGTATCACTGACTGGGCTGTTCTATTGTCTCTCTGGCTCCTGTAAACGATTTGATTCATTGATTTGAGACACTTGTGTCCCTTTAAATCTTGAGAGACTTGAACTGACCTTTGAGGCTGTGATGATTTGTGAAAAGCATTACTTTCTGTCATTATACATTCACAATTCCACTCTTTAAAAAGCACTGGGAAGCAGGTCTGCATTAACCAACTGAATTATTCATGCTTGGCCAAAGAGGGCCTCATAGTTTCCATACCTTTTAGGGAGATCGATTACCGCTGCATTTCCATTTTTCAAGTTGTCGTGCTCGGGCAGCTAATCTGACCGATTTGAATCATGTAGATGCTTTCACGATAGGAACAGAGAAGTCAACACATTTTGAGGTTATGTTGCGGGTCTATCGTACGACACCAAAATTTTGGCATCCACAACATGTCATTTTTTGTACGAATGTCATACGATTGTCGTATGTTATCGCGACACAGTAAGACAAAATTGCCGTGGATCTGTCATGGCATAAAATAGGGTAGTCTGAATTTCAAGCCACGACAGAATTTTCGTTATTCTTACGGCTGTCGTCCGACTTTCTTACTTCATTGCAAAAGAAGCCACAAAATCCCCACAATTTTTGTTGTGAACCTGTCCAGACTAGAACTTCTGACTAATGTAAAGTGGAGACTTGACATCTCCTGATCTCCGCTTGTGGTTATATGTCACTTATTGACACATGACATGTCACTTACTCATTTTCTATTTTTTATAACATGTACATTGTATAAACGTAATCCCCAGAATCTTCCGCTTTGCGGAAAATCCGCGAAGATCGCGGAATTCGAGTAATAACGCGGAAAACGGTACTTAGTTAGAAAAAAATATAAAAATATATAAAAAAAAAAAATACATAAAAAGATCGATCCCCATCTGTCTTTGCGCATGCGCTAAACTCATCCGTGATGCGAAGCTAAGTCAAAGAGCGATCATTACCATGCCCATTACCAACCGCGCATACAATACGTGCTGTGATGTACATGTACACATGACTCGACGGTGTATCGTAGACAACTCACCCTCGAGACAATTCTACATCGTAGAACTTTTGCAAACTGTGCAATGCAGCATGGTTGATAAGCCGTAGTTAAAAGGGTGAGCTGTTCATGGGCGAGTTGTCTTGAAGGTGATTTGTCTAGCATTCGTATTGTTTACCGCTCGATCGTTTGTTCGCGACAGCATTGATTGGGATTCTCGCTCAAATTCTTTGCACGTGCAATCATGGTGCCGGAACCGAAAAAGTATTAAAGTAAGTCTTTTTTAGTCATTTGAAATAATATAATTTCACTTTCTCACTTATTCAGTGATAGCAGGAGTTTGTGCCGGAAACAAATTGTTCCCGCAACAAAATGCAAAATGTTTAAAGCGAAATAAAGCAGAATTTGACCTTTTTAAAGCAGAAAATTCTGGAGATTATATAAACGTATAAACTTTGATCAAATAGATATGGGAGGCAAAAATTAAAATTTTGAGCTTAATAAAATTATGTATTCACATTAGATTTCATTTAGATTTATGTGTAAATTTATAAGTCGTATCTTAGGGAGAAATGGGGACTCTTTTTAATAATTACAATGGGGCAAATTATATTGTTTCTATTCATAGCTGCATATTAAATACAAAATATAGCTTCTCTACCAGTCAGAGCCTTTTGATGTAGAAACAATTAGGGGAATTCAGGTCCGTTACTTACCGTACCATACTATTGTCTTGACTTTAAGTGAAAGCAAAAGTAAGAATTTTAGTACTATTTCATTGTATCGCTTACAATATGTCACTGCATAATTTGTATTGTGCACTATTTTCTACAAGTCATACTCGCTGTTATTTGATGCATACATTTACACAATGTGCACTCTTTTCTACAAGTCATACTCGCTGATATTTGATGCATGTACATTTTCACAATGTATGATTATCTTTGGTTAGGGAGACATCAATCTTGACACCTGTGTGCCGAGACATGTACATGTATGACTAAAGAGCTGAGATGACAGGTGTTTCCTTCACACCCCTTCCCATTATCTACTCTACATACAATGTAATATCTATGCACCATTACCCTCTTCGCCCATGCCGTGGGCCCAATTGTCCATTTCCTCTGAATCTTCTCTCTGTCATTGCTTTCGTTACAGGAACAATATTAAAACAATTTTTTTTCTGTTGCTACTTTTAAAGCTTGCCTGCATGAAAATAACACTCTAAAATATGTTTTTCATTGAACTCTATGCACATTTATGGGGGCTCCTTCATGTTTTTCAGGGGCTATTTTGCCCTGAGCCCCCGTGTATTTCCCTTTATCGTTATGAATTTACGGCCCAATTATATTTGTTCCAGTGACGACTTCTCCGCTATTAATATAGCCTAAAACAACTAGAAACCTGAACCTGAACCTAATGCTAACTTTAATTAAAATTATAACGAGGTGGTAAACCTTGGGAGCAATTGTGGCCAGAGAAAAAAATGCTGCATGACATGTTGAGACCCGAGCCCTGCCGATCATCATTTATCTATTCATTTTCCCATCCTCTTTGGCCCTCATCTACCATCACCACTACCACCCCCACCACCACCACTACTACTGCTGTCAGAATGGGCCCTTGTTCCCCCTCCAGTATTACCCTATCATCTATCTGCCCTTTCCTATTCCAGATGAAAATCTGAAATCTTTCTTGTCTCCCATAACTGGCCTGACCATCTATTTTCACTGTGAATGTTCTATATAATTCCTGCTGCAGTTACCCCCCCCCCCCCCCCCCAGCCCTTTACCCCCTCGGCCCCTACCAAGTCCCCCCTCCCATGGGCACCATATACATTAATTTATAATCTACCCTTGTGCATTACCATCTCCCATCTCATTATTTAACCCATCTCTCATTCCTGGCAACATGCTAAATTGTCCATGTGCCAACATTCCCGCTTTAGCCACGATCAATGTCATAAATCTATGGTCTATGGTTGTTTGGTCTACACCTATTTGGTCCATATCTCATTTGGTCTATAACATGATGCCTGAGACTGGCATGCATCATAATTATACTTTCAGACCCCAATCCTAAAATCTACCCCAAACCCTAACCCTATTAATCCCAATCCATACTCCTTATCCTAAACCCCTGAATTGTGATTTTGCTAGTACGTAGACAAAGTTGGAGTTGACCAAATGGGTGTAGACCAAGCAGCAAGTACCCTCCTTGGATACCCCTCATCCTCCCTTACCACCCTCATCCTCCCTTACCCCCCATCATCCCTTAACCCCCCATCCTGCCTTACCCCCCATCCTCCCTTAACCCCCATCCTCCCTTACCCCTCATCCTCCCTAACCCCCCATCCTCATCCTCCCTTATCCTCCCTAACCCCCCCATCCTCCCTAACCCCCCATCCTCATCCTCCCTTATCCTCCCTAACCCCACCCCCCATCCTCCCTAAACCCCCATCCTCATCCTCCCTTATCCTCCCTTATCCTCCCTAACCCCCCCCCCCCCCATCCTCCCTAACCCCCCATCCTCATCCTCCCTTATCCTCCCTTATCCTCCCTAACCCCCCCATCCCTAACCCCCCCCATCCTCCCTAACCCCCCCATCCTCATCCTCCCTTATCCTCCCTAACCCCCCCCCCCATCCTCCCTAACCCCCCATCCTCATCCTCCCTTACCCCCATCCCACACAACAGGCCTGATAGTCCATTTCTAATATCTCCCTTGCACCACCACTGTCATTATCATCATCCCGCCTTGAATTAGCCACATAACCCGAGTGTGTGGTATTTGCATTCCTCACAAGATGTTTGAAGTGAGAGCTTCGAGAAGGCGCCTTGCCCCACTCGTGGGTAACACGATAACGCCACCCGATCCGAGCTGTGTGAAATGTAATGAATAAAGTGTGAATGATAGCGAGGTGTGCTATAAGAGCTCAGTGGTCGAGGAAAGGGGGAAATGAATCTTGAATGAAGGAATAGTATGTATTTGCAGTTTGGTTTCGGTAGCTCGTTCAAGTGTGTTTGTACTTCCCAGCTAGAATATCCTCTTGCTATCACTTCCTTTCTTTCAACACTAATTGCGGTAAATTGCCAGATAACTGATAGGGATACCCTGTTAGAAAAATACAAAGCGAAAAAATAAAAAAATTGTTGGTTAATATATGTGCCAACTGAGTGCGTAGGGGAACCTGTGAACCCATGATAAGGGAGCAGGTAAACAAATGTTAAAAAATGCCTTACTCCTCATCATTTTAGCTTGTGATGTAAATTCATAAATTTTCACCACATCCTCAAGTTTGAGGTTTTCTATAAAATGAGTATATTTAATTTATGTAATAATTACTGCTCATAAAAGTTAAGAAAAAGGATAGAGCTGTTCATCTGAGCGTGATTCAAAATTGTTTGCTTGAAACTATTTTATTAGTATTTATTCTATGACTGTATTTAGTTAGCACCCTTCTTGCTATGCTCCCATATTGCCCAAATTCAATATTTTGATGATAAATTTAAAGGGATCTTAGGGAAGTTTGACTGACTGGACTGACTTCCTAAATTTGTACTGTCGGTTCAATTTTTGGATTATACGTCACTATATCCCATTACCAAATACCCAATTCCATTTTAAGTTCATGTAACGAAGGGCTCGACACTAGCACTTGCCCGCTTGCCTGTGGCAAGTCAAAATTGATGTCGGGCAAGTAAAATTGTATAAATTGAGAAGTTTGCTTGGCCAATCTGGCAACTAAAAAATGGTTAAAGTCAGGAAAACAATGTTATATGTAAATCTCATCTAGAAGAAAGAGGGCAAGACAATTTTATATTGGGGCAAGTGAAATTATACCTGCCGAACGGGCCAATAAGGAAAAAAGTGTGTAGGTTTGTGTAATGTACATACATGTGTATGTTCTAATTAGCAATCACAAAAGGATGTTCTTCTGAAATGTTATTGATACACTACATACCCTCTTTACTAGGTCTGTCTATTTTCACTATAAATCCCAGTTCCCAGGACAAAATGCTTTTTTAAAAGTTCATGTCTGTTGTTAAACACAATCACGGAAGGATGCTCTGCTTTAATCTTGGTGACACAGTCTATGACTAAAAGACCTATTTTTCACTATAAATCACTATTTCCAAGTATTGAACACTTTAAAAGTTCATGTGTGTTATTACGATAATAGGGGGATTTCCTGCTCAAACGTTCTGACACAACTTGATTTACTAGATCTTTACTAAATATACAATGTTTTTCACTAGATTCATGTCAATCACTGTTCCCAAGTACCAAACACATTTTTAGCGCTCATGTCTGTTATTCAACAATTACGGAAGGATGTTCTGAGTGGTTGTTCAGTTCAGTTCATTTCACATCTAAAAAAAAAAATACAATGGAAACATTGGAAACAAAACAAAAACACAATATTCAAGAGCAGATGCAATCTACCATCTTTACTTTCTAGATCTAATAGTGAAACAATCATTATTAACAATCAGTTACATACATTAGACTGTAATTTTCCATATTTTATAGTCTGATATAACATCTAAAACTGTTCCGAGACCATTCAGGTTTCTGCAATAAAAAAAATGTATCAAGTTCCCACAATAAATATTTGTTAGTTGGGATGAAGCATTAAAACCTTTTTAATCTTGTTAACCAGAAGGTTCGACACATTCCTTACTCAAACGTTGGGCACTTGGGCAATATTACCCTTTGGTGGAGTGAATAAAACCCTTTGCACCATTTCAATAAAAATAAGCGGTCAATGGGAAGTGAGCGCGTGCTCATTTTAAAATCTAAGCTAAAGATACTTTCCCATAGAATTCAAACAAACAAAAACACAAACAATTTCCGCAATGTGTCTAGATACTGAGGTATACTTTGTAAGATCGTTAAAATAGACTAGGAGAGATCCCATTGATTGAAAATGAGAATCTGTACCTTTAATGCGGAAGGGACCCAAGTGGGCGAGAGTACAAGAAGAATGCCGTGGATGCTCCACATTCCCAAAGGCGAGTTGGCATCCAGACATCTCAAGTGTGTAGTGCTGCTGAATGGAGGATGAATGGAGGACGAGGACGGCTTAGATTCTTGCACAACGGGATGAACATGGAAGAGGAGAGGAAGTGATGGATGTACTACAGTATAATACCCCTTTTCTCATCAACAATGTGCAATGTGCAAAACAATGCCCATGAGCTGCTTAAAAGGAATGCTCCCCAGGGAGTTGAGATGGTACTGAATGGAGGATGAATGGAGGACGTGGCCGGATTGGATTCTCGCACAACGGGATGAATATGAAAGAGGAAAGGAAGTGATGGATGTACTATGTACAGTATAATACCCCTTTTCTCATCTGCAATGTGCAAACAATGCCCATGAGCTGCTTGAAAGGAATGCTCCCCAGGGAGTTGAGATGGTACTGAATGGAGGATGAAGACAGCTTGGATTCTTGCACAACGGGATCAACATGAAAGAGGAGAGGAAGTGACGGGTGTACTGTATAATACCCCTTTTCTCATCAACAATGTGCAATGTGCAAACAATGCCTATTGCCCGCTTGGAAGGAATGCTCCCCAGGGAGTTGAGATGGTGCACACAGTGTGTGCAGGGCTGGCATAGTTTCCTATGACTGGGATAATAATAATGTATTTAGTGCTTAGAGATGCTAATATTGTATCATATTAGGCACTATAGACATAGTCATGTTGAAGGGGTCTGTCCTCCCCCCCTCCCCCCCCAACAAAAAAATGCCATTGATTTTAATTTTAAAAACATTTCAGGGAACTGTTTACATGTAGCACCCGAAAATAAAACTTCTACCTTTTTCCTGCTCATTGGTGTCCTACTAAAATCTGAACCAGCTTAGACCTTCAAAAGCCATGCTAGCAGTCTTACACAGAAATCGCAGGACTTTGGCCCATTTCAGTTGTCATGGTAACAAATGGCTCCCTTGCATGTAGAGATCAATCACGCTTGAATCTCATTCTTTTTACATCGGTCAATTTAATGGGTCTGAACTCCTTTCCAGACTATGTTGAACTTAATTTTAACTGGTCTTTCAGTCTTTTTTTTTCAAATTGAAAGTTAGACCATGCTTTTTTGGTTGGTATGGGCCATGAATAGCATGATTTAAATAAAATGTTCCATACTGATTTGGCAACAAATTTGCAGATATGAGCGCATAGTGCACACGATAACTCAAATGATTGACAACTTATTTTCAGAAACGACCTGTATCTAACTCCCAATGTTAAAGGAGATCCATACGTAGATAATCCTGCATGACCACTTCACTTCAAAAACACCCTCTGTCTAAATTCCCAATGTGGAAGGGGTATAATAGCAAATCTTGCATTTTGATGTTGTTTACCAGTGGACAAGCAGGGTCAGATCTCTCCTTCATATCTACTGATACCTTCCTGCATCCGGCTCCCTCTTGCGCATTGAATGCCTCGGGACTTGAGTCGTTTTCTGCTCTGCATTTCTGTTCTTTTTCCTAGTATTTTTGATATGAGCATGCTGGGGGAAGGGGGGGGGGGGGGGGGGGAAATGCGTGTTATATACCAAGTAGAGTTTAATTATATACCATTCAGGGCCCCCAAAAATATTTAAATTCACAATTCATTGTATGATTAATCAGTTGATAATTGAGTGTACGATCATACAGTCAATAACTTGATGGAACAGTTAATCGTGTCTCTGTATGGTTCACGGCCCAGGACTAATCCCCAAAACACTTGGGCTTCTATTGAAAATGCGTGTTATATACCAACTTCAAACCAGTGACCACTTTCAATGGGTTAAACAATGTACATATGTACTTGTGCAGTAAATTAGAGCTATATTGTATTATTATAAGGTGATCAGCCTTACTTTCCCTCAAACACAACCCCCAACCATTATTGAATTTCTAGTCCATATTCTTTTCTCTTTTTTGGAGGATGATGAAAGAAGGGGGGGAAAGTCTATTTTTCTTTGCCCATTTTTTCATACATAAAGCTTATCAAAATTTCAATTCCGTACAAACTGAATCACCATGCAACCTTTTAACTGACACTAAGGACTTACCACAAACCTTGGACGATTGATTTTGTCTCCCCTTTGTCCCTTCATTTACGCCAAATTCGATGACAAATTAGGGAATTATGGAATGTGGGAGAGAGGGTGCAAACGAGGGTCGGGAATGAATCATCCCTGAAACAGCTTTCTGGATCATTGGATTAGCATATTAGTCTCTGTTTGTCCAACGTGGTAATCAGTTAGTACCGCGGTTAGTACGGGATGGATGTACCATTTTATGTGCTCTGTATCAAGTATAGGGAAGACTAGGAATTATATGGAGTGCCATCCATGATGGAACATTATTTATGCTTATACAGTAAAAATGCATGTCTGCACAATTACTAAATTAATTCTTGCCAGACTAGGTGACTAGATATGGGCGTGTAAAATCAACTTTCCAAAATTTGTTTTGGCCCCAAACTAGAAATATATATATGACCCCACTACCTAAAGAAAAAAACATTAAAGGGACTTAGTAACATTGTCCAAATCCTCAAAATAAAATTGTTAATTCTAGCGGTTCCCTTATACCTTGTTGTATTCGTATTAACAAAAAAATCATGGGACAGGTTTTGGTTTTTCAAATTTCCCTTTCGTTACAAAGATATGTATGAATGAAGTATTCAGATAAGAAAAACTCCGGGCGAGTTTTTCATCCCTGTACAAAGTGAATGCAGTGAGTTAGTGAATATCACCCAATATCACTTTGCATTTTCGCTCATTACTTGGCCATGCAATGTCCATTTGACTTGAAATTTTCACACAATACCCTGTGGACATATGAGATAACAACACTATACATTTCATCAACCATTCATCACTTTTTGCACATGTCAACAAAGTTACTAGATCCCTTTCACAAGTCTGATGCAAAATGTAAGGTATTGACCCCAGAAAGTGTCACCAAAGTCATCCAAGATGAGGTTGATATATCGAAAGGAGAAACAATTATGGATTAATGTTCAAACCATGTGCTGTCCCTATCTGTACCTACCTCTCTTTTCCTCTTTACACCCCTATCAAACGGGAAGTTTTCTTTAGGTAGTGAGTCTAGTGTTATTAAACTCAGAACGTGTCACCAAAGACGAGATGAAGTTGCTCAATATACATTTGGAGAAACTATCAGATGTTGATGTTTAAACCATGCATTGTCGGGTGTAAATGTTCAAACCATGTATTGCACTGCCCATCTCTACCCCTGATTTCCCAAGCAGATGGATATTTACCTGTAGTCAAATCTGTTTTTAGAAGCAGCCACCTACCCGTCTATAGCAGCCAACCAGCCTACATGTATAGCGGTCATCATCAAAAGTGATCCCCTGCATAGAAAAACAATATTTTTGAACCTGTCTAAAGATGAGAGTTCACCTGTCTATAGTGGGCACTTTTATGTTTTTTTAGGTAAACTGTTTTATTTTATTGCTGAAATTCGTCTGAAGAAAGAGTCAACCAAGATATGACGGCCATATTAGGGTACCGCAAAGAGAAGCCATCATCTTCTAACCATTTTTGTCCTCGCTAAAAAAAGGTTAGATTTGTTAGACTTGTATGTAGATGACTGAATAAGAAAAAAAAGGTTTGGGCTACCAAAATTGATACAACATTTTAAACTGCCTCCCCCCCCCCAAAAAAAAATAGGAGGAGAAAAGAAGTTAAATGAAGTATGAAGCCATGTCAGGCCAGGACATTGAAAGGGTTAAAAGAAGTCTGTGCTATTGACCTCAGCAAGTATCCATAGATAGAGATATGTTGGTAATCAACCAACCCCTCAATCGAAAGAGAAAACCCTTGGTTCATTGATTTCTGCTCCTGTTTAAAAACAAGTTTTTTTATTTGATAGTCGGAACGTGAGGATGTTGGTAAACATGAGCCATCTTCTCGGGTTTTTCACCACCAGTTGATTCGGGTTTTAACTAATTTTGTACGAGGACTTGATGTCCTGCATATTACCTCATGTATAGGAAATAATATTGAGGAAGGAACTGGTTAAATTGAGGCAGCCACATAGATTGGTGCCTTTGGTTTGAGGTGTCGGGTTGTGAGGTCATTAGTGGTTGCATAGAGGCGCCAGTGTGTCAGTTGTGGATTGAATCTTAATAGGGGATGTGTAGTTCAGTGGTTGCCAGGGAAAAACAGATATGTAGGGCTCTGAATGGTATTTAGCCCTTGAAACAGGGAATATATTAGACTTTTGGACATTTTTGGGGGGCATTTCAGGGGCTGAATTGTTTGGAGCCCATTTGTATCCTTTTTTGCACTTCCCTAAAATGCCCCCCAAACACCCCCCCCCCAAAAAAAAAAGACACCAATCAAACAGAAACATGCCTTGAATAAATTTGGTTCAATGTACATGTAAACAAAAATTGTTTTATTGTGACAAGCTTGAAAGGTAGCCTCCAAAAATAGCTGTATTTTCCCTGGTGTTTTGTGGGTCCCATACTCCAAATCTTCAAAGCGCATTAATTGCTAGTTGGTCATTACTTTGTGATATACTGCAGACTTTTAATTGTGTGTCTGTTTTTATTTTAGACTGTGTGCATGAGAGGTGATGGTCTGATAAGTAATGACCTACATTGTATTGAACAATTTGTTTATTGTTGATCCAATTTATTTTGATGACCAAAGACCATGCCAACGATTGCCCCTTAAATGTGATGTTCACATTTTTACTAGTATACGTGTACATACATTGTATACATGTGTTTGATAGAAATATACCTCACATGTATGCAAATATGCAATGTAATTTTACGACATGTTTTAACAAAGTTACAGGTACATGTACATGTATGAAGTTCATACAAATGAAAGTTCATACCACCTTTCTTTGTGAAAAGTGACATAGAAGGGAAACCAGACCAATTTACATTATGTGTTCATAAAACTAAAGGCAGGTGAGCTTGAAGAAAGGCCCCCAAATAAAACTGCATTTTCCCCTGATGTGTGTGTGAGATAGACTGACAATTGGAAATCATGGAATGAAATGTATGAGATTCGCTGCCCAGGGGAGAAATTAAATTGTATTTTTCGGGTGCTTCTTTGCAAGCTCGCTTGAATGAAAATAACACTCTAAAATTTTGTTTTAAATTTAACTCTTTTTATGATTTTCGGGAGCTCTTTTAGGCATTTCGGGGGCGAATTCGCCCAGAGCCCCCATGTATTTTTCTGCACTGGAGATATCTAGTCGTTCCCTAATGATACTGAAGATGATTTGCCCTTTGTGAAAGTTTTGATCAGGGCCCCGTTGCAGAAAGAGATACAATCGATTGTAAATTACAATTAATTGTAAGTCAGATCATTAAGGTGTTCTAAATGGGCAAATCTGATTAGTTGATATGCACACATTTTCTGAATTACAATCAATTGTAACTTACAATCGATTGTATCTCTTTCTGCAACGGGGCCCAGGCCTCGTAATGGACAGGTTACATGGACATACTGTGCAAGAATTGAATTGCCACATTGAAACAAGTGCAAAACATAAGCCTTAATGTACCGTGAATATTGCATCTCTATAAAAGTGTGTGTATAGGGGACCCCTAGATTTGTAAGACTTAAATTGAAAGAGCATTTGGGAACTGTGTGTCAAGCTCCAAGTGATGCTGATAGCTTGTCAGTGTGTGGAGTGAATGAGTCCAACACCAGTCACTGGCCATTTGTACAGATCTGTGGCATCCTCTTTATTTTGTGCAAATTAATTCATTTATTCTCGCTCCCGAGGCCTGTGTGTAATTGATATTTTGGCGCGCGAGGCACGACCTTGTGATCAGATAGTTCCGCTCGCCCGCAACCCGTGTGTCGCCCAACTTGGGTTTAATACACTTGGTTAATATATTGTACATGCACATGCACATGTAAGCTGTGTGTGTATTCATGGTGTTGGGAGCTGTTAATCTTGAAGTGATTGAATCACACAAACATTTCATTTAAATAGATATCAGCTCATAAACATCCCACATTGCTGTCTTGTGGCGTGGCAAAATGATTAAATAAAGGGTTTTGAGTTGGATAGTACCAAGGAGCTTAAATTTTTAATTTTAAATTGAAGCTCTTTGGTAGTAAGCATGCTATGATTAAATTCTACTTGTGCTTAGTACTTTATTTTGCCTGCTCTTTTTCCTTGAGAATAGAAACAAATTTGATGCATGAAGTAAATGATTGCGCACCTGCGATATAAGCCCATGCATTGAAACAAATTGACAAAGGCTCTAATCTATGCGTGGATGCCAAAGAGATTGAAATAGGGATTGGAATTTGATCTTACACATGCTATAATGATCTTGCTATTAAAATATGAATCTGCCCGTTCTTTTGATATATTATGGCAAAAGTGTAGAAATGGCAACACATATATAGAAAATTGAATTGGATGGGACAAATGGTACTATAATCCAGGGCTCGACACTAGTACTTGCCCTATTGCCCAGGGCAAGTAGAAACTGATGTCGGGCAAGTACAATTTGGTAAATGGCCTAGTTTGGTTGCCCGATTGGGCAACTAAATTATTGATCAACTATGAGAGAATATGTCATTCTTTAGGTCGTAAATCTCATCTAGAAGTAAGGGGGCAAGTAAATTTTCTGTTTGGGCAGGTAAAATGTTAAAATCCATGATTTCACTTGCCCGAACGGGCCAGTAGAGAAAAAAGTTAGTGTGGAGCCTTGTATAATCTTTCTAATGTGTTACTGAACGTGCGTGTCCTTTTGCTAACCGTACAAGTAGAACAAAGACAAAATACATGTACACATATCCTGTTGTTGGTTACAACTTTTCAAGGAAACGGCGGAAATGGTGTTTCCTTTGCATAAACACTCGTGCTCCATTGCACATTTGGAAAGTACAGAATTTTGAATTTTCATAGAGCTTACTACATGTACAGCACATCATGCAACCTTTTGTGTGCAGGCCTGCACCAAGCTGAGGGTTCAAGTCATCGTTCGGAAATACAATGTAGGGTTCAAACCAGGGTAGGAAATATACAGGGACCGAGGGCGATTTTTTTCCCTAATTTTCAAAATTACCATCTAGGGTATTACATGTTTGTGAACAATTTCTGGATATCCATCAGATTGGAAAAGTAGCCCCCTAAAATTAAAAATTAATTCCTGCATTGGTTCACACCAGCATTAAAGGGAACCACTACCACGCAAAGAACGACAAAGGTTTATATGTTTGAGACTTTTGGTACCATCATTTGATATTAAGTAGATGCCTAACACTTTGCAAAGGGTTGTGTAATTCATAAACAATACAATTAATCACCAACAAAGTCTTACAGAACCAACAGGGCATTATGGTTCCGTATGAGCTAAAGGCCTGCGATAGTGCGAGTGAAATTAACTTAACAAGTCTGTTAAAACTGTGCAGCCAGAAGTGATGATTTTGTTTTAGAAAATTGCTGATCTTTGGATTATGTTGCAATGCACATGTACATTGTACAATGTAGATATCAGACTCATCTGGGCAGTGGATATTCATTGCCATTTAAATGTGGTTCAGATTTAAATCGGACGCCCAATCAGTGCAAAAAATACACGGAGGCGACTCGCCCCGGTGACCTTTGAAATCTCCATTGTGAGCCACGACACGGGGGCGAAAAAAAATAAAAATTGATAATCATTTATTAGAATCTGAGCAGTGAGAACAATGTTTAAAAAAAATAAGAGCCCCTGTGAGCCCCCAAAATAGCCCTTGTGAACATTTTCACGAGGGCGTTTTTTGTTCTCAAAATGTTTTCAAATTAGCCCTCGTGAAAAAGTATTTTTGGGGTTGTTCCCAATGCCATCTTGCAAATGCCTTGCGCATGGTGCAAAGTACACACTGTCTTAGTGTTTGTATGTAGAGTGCACAAAGTAGCCTTGTGAATGTTCAGACTGGTCACCCTCTTCATCCCCACATATGACAATCTGTAAATCAGACACGCTGGACACTGCATGGACGTACATCGTACAGTACATACCATAAGATTGAATTTGTGAGCACTGCAACGCTCCGTATTGTCATGATTGTAGTGCAGTTTTAAAAGTAACAATTTAAAAGTACAAACGCAACTTCAGTAACTCGGACAAGGCCTACTGTACATGTACATTGTATAATCACAATTTGTTTACAAATGGGAAATGGTTACTAGACTTTGCAGATACATGTACCTGCTAATAAGAACAATATACGTAGTCATTTCCACGTTTCACAATAAATAAATAAGGAAGTGCTATTTGTCTGTCCCTTTAACCCATTCAAGAGTAATTGATTTTGCTATTAACATGTATTCTCCCGTCACCCAAGCCCGAGTATTTTTGGAACCAGTCCTGAACATGTTAATATTAAAGGGCATCAAGCGTGGGGATGCTACATAGCGGGTCGCCATTTTGAACTGGGTTAGTTTGCGCGCACCGCATGACACTGAGCTAACGTGCATTACGCACCGTGCGCAACGCGTATGCAAGATGGCGCCCCGCATCTCATTTGACGAATCTGAACTACCTTTAATCTGTTCCCTCCTCTCCCCGCCTTTCATTGCAATTACCCCAATTTGTGTACAGGTAATATGCTGTAGCTTGTTTTTTAACATTCAATTCATAGATGAATTTCCATGACAACCATGTGTGATTTCCATCATGTAAAAGTCCTGAAAACCAAGTTGATTCTCCTCTATTGAAAATCTTAGTAATGGATTTTTTGTTTAAGGTTATGTTTTCTTTCAACATAACGAAGACATCGGTCAAATTTTGTCAACTTGGGTATGATGTAAATTAGCCATGAATCTTAAATCAGTTCTTGGAAATACACACGTACGGATTGCCCTGGCAACGGAGTGTTCTTTCTGTGGAAGGAAGTGGAGGATGAGCAATGGAGTCTGGCTTCCTTTGATAGTGAGTCAGGCTACTGTATAGCAAACTTGGGCAGATTTCATTTCTCAGCAACAAACAGGATTATTGTGAGGTTCTTTAAAAATAAAAGATTAAGAAACAAATAGAATATCTGCTTCTTTTAATTCCCCCTATTTCACATTATGTTGCAGAAAGGCGGGCAGTCCCTTTAATATATGTGGAGCAATGTTAAGTTTGATTTTTCTTTTAATATATTATTTAAAAGTACTTATTTGTATGTAGTTACAATCACATTTAAACTGCATACTTTATTAAATATTGATATGTATCTACTAATTTTGATAGGGTTTCTTACGCTAGGATCACGAGTTATACACGTAAATGTCAATTCATCTTGAAATTATCTAATTCCTCTTCTAAAAAGGTCAAAAACTTACAAATTTCCTAGTGTTCTGTCTATGGAAGGAAACCCTTGTATGAGCAATTGAATTCTGGCTTCCTTTGGTTGTGAACAGTCGGGCTAGGTACATGCTGTACAGTACATGCATGGCAAACCCATTTAACCCTACCAGACCCATGGCCCAGATTATAATTAACCTAGGGTAGGAGTTAAACTTCTGATGTGAATGTGGTGCCATGAGTATATAGTATGTGTATGTACAACCTCCTGTGCACATATTCATGAAACCCCGCTAGCTTAGTTCCGTTGCTACAAATGATACAGTTTAGAGAGCAACAAACAGTTTTCCTAGTCCCCAACTAGGCAATTAAGGATGGGTAAGCCGTAGTTACCCACTAAATCAACCCTAGTTAGCACCTAAAAAGATCTTGTGTTGAATTCTACTTTACACCATCCAAAATAGACTTACCATGAAGCTAAGCTAAGCTAGAACATGGGCTCTGGACATCTTACTTTATGGAGTACACGAAGGGTTAACCTGTTCTTTACCAAGTAATGAAAAGGTCGGGGAAAATTATACAAGTACACTGTGCAATTTATCCCTTGTAATTCAAAGAAAAGAGCCCCCAAAATTCATGAAAAAGCTACTGCTAATTTTGATAAGAGTCCCTGTAAATTCCAGTAAATGCAAAACAAAAATTGAGATTGCTATTTCATTTGCAGGTAGGCTTAAACAGTATTCCCCAAAACACAAATAGAATACTAACCATGAAACTAAGTTAGTAAGGTTGTATGAACATGGGCTCTGGACATTTTGACTAAGTTTATTTAGTACTCCAAGGGTTCTTTACAAAGTAATGACAAGGTCAGGGGCAAAATTAAGGGCGCTGAGCAATTTAGCCCTTGTAATTCAAAGAAGAGAGCCTCAAACATTCATATAAGAGCACTCAAAATTCACAAGAGCCCCTGAAATTCATGAAAAGCCCTGGTAGAGTTCAATGCAAAACAAATTTGAGATTGCTAATATTTCATTTGCAGGTAGGCTTAAAGAGTATCCCTAGAACAACAAACACATTATTCCCCCCCTCCCCCCCTGGACACGATTGATTGAATTATTGTACACGTATGCATATCTTTTTTAATTGTGGAAATGATGGAACTAAATGATTAATTAATTGTTATTAAGGTTAATGGGTGTATTTCCCCAAGTAGAAGGATATTATTCCATTTTCAGTAAATCTGATTGTTTTTCTTTATTTGTATTTAATACATTAGTCAAGTGCTGCATGCAGCAATTACAGAGTTAATTAGAATACTTAAAATTGCACAAAAAAGCTTGTAGTAATAAACATCATCCGCCCACACTAATATTATTGAAACATTTTTATTTTTGTCCTTGCGAAAGTAATATTTTTTGCACATTGTTTACACAAAGCCAACATATTCCACCCTCAGAAATCCAGTGTTGGTTTTATTAGGGGCCATAATTAGGGTATTACCTATTAAAAGCAAAAAGATACTCCACTATAAATATGTGATAGATTGTTCATATGCACTCAATGATATGAATTTGACATGGACAATTTTAACAACATGCATATTGCTTGAATGTTATTTTTCCTTGAATTAAAACAAAATTGTTAGCCTCCGACAAAGTTTCTGCTAGGATTAAAACTCCGGCCCCCAATTGACTCTCATTTCCCTGAAATCCACACAGAGAATGTTGCAATGCAGGAATTAATTTTTTTTTAGGGGGCTACTTTTTCAATCTGATGGATATCACGCAATATTTCACACAATTCCCTATGGTAATTTAAGGGCTTATCTACTGATTTCACGGGGCTATTTTGAAAATTAGGGGGGAAAAATCGCCCTCAGCCCCCGTATATGTTGACTAATATCACTCATTTTATTTTAATTTGATGTAAACATGTAGAACTGTACATATTCAAACCTTGAGCGCCAATGTCGCAAATTTGAACTCCGCATTCCATTGAGCTACCTATATCCCTGGCAAGATCAGAGTTAAACAGGGTAACATGTTATTTAATACATGAACCTGTATGTTTGCCCAAGCTGTCACAAATTGAGGGGATTTCATGTGAATGAAAAGATCAGCACGGTGTCGGTGCCAAGGCTAGGGAAGTCAAAATGTCGGACGATCAGAAAATAGCGCAGTGAATCAATCCACTTGGTTCAAGTCACTGAGCTTGCCTCATTAACCTACACAGTACTGAGACATAAAACTATGACTTAAAGGTGCACTGTCAGAGGGCGCTTTTAAGCGATGAACACACAGAAATACAATATAGAAATACTAGAAGCCCAACTGAATATTCATAACATATTAACAATGGATAGGCCGCCTCCAGCTTCGATACTTGCAGCGGTGATAAGACCAAATACCCATGCAAATGAGGTAAAACGTCAGAGTTTGTTCATTTAAATAAATAACCATACGTGAATTCATTGGATAAAATCACACATTACGCAAAAAAATAAAGCTTTTACGCATCGCGCACTCATTTGTGTTGCAGTTGCCATGGCATTTAAACACTCACTTCTCTGCAAAATCGCGCTTCATAATATACCAAAGACGCTTAGTAATTTCAATTCATCTCTATTATTTTAGTTACGCGCTGTACCAACAGTAACGCGATTTCATTTCAGTTTAATTGCGCACAGTCAAGAAACAGGGGATTTCCCTACTAAGAGCAAATAATTGTTTTTCATTGTGACGTCATAACAGAAGCATATGTACACATAATTTGTGTGTGATTTGCGCCCGCGCATACTGATGAACGAAATTACGCTAATATTACCATGGCAGCAATCTCAGTAACATAGACTTTGAGTCTTGTCAACTTATTCAAATTTGACCAACTTTAATTTTGAGATGGGGGGGGGGGGGGGGGGGGGGCCGGGATGAACAAGAATGCGCCGTTCTCTCGTAGGTGAACAATTATTTAGTTGCCCGATTGGGCAAGCAAACTAGACAATGTATGATATTTGACTTGCCCTATACCAATTTTTACTTGCCCCGTGCAAGTGCTAACCAGTGTTAAGCCCTGCATACTATACGCTGTATGAATTCCACCTGGTTCTAAAGACATGGCTCTGCTCCTGTGCATATATTTCTGAAATTTGATGCTGCATTTATTTTAAGCAACGCCGGGCAAAAATAACTGGTATGTAACTAGCAATATAACGGCCCATAATTTTGGCTATTCTAGCGATGCAGATATATTTCAAGCAACGCCGGGCAAAAATAACTGGTATGTAACTAGCAATATAACGGCCCATAATTTTGGCTATTCTAGCGATGCAGATATTCAGCTTACTAGCATATATCCTAATTTATGCGCGTTCTTTGTTGCTTGGAACAACCTTGCTTAGATATGATAGCGAAGTGCTCTTGCATTGTTAGAATCCATATTGTATACATTACTTGTTGCTATGTTGGGAAACATTGGGCAAACTTTAAGACTACTATGAACATTTGTTAATAGGATATGAACAAAAATTTAAAACTCGTGAACCAGTCTCTTCAATACTTAGAATTCACCTTACACTAGTTGTTGCTATGTCAGCCCAAACTCGCAAGTTTTCAGGTTGCCAGTAACTACCATTGTTAAAATTTGTGTAGGTATATAGTTAATAGTGAACCAATCTAATCTATACACATAACACACATAACACACCCTAGGTACTGAGAGGGGTATGCACTACAGTGGCCTTGACATTTTGTTTGTGTGTATCAACGTAGTCGTCCAGTTTGCACAAATTACTTGGTTCGTACCATCCTTATATGTCAGTATATGTCAGTATATTAGCTGCTTATGTGCTATTTTGACCAATGTTCTTCTATCAGTCATGGTATATGGCTAAGTCCTATATGAATACTGCTCGAAAACTGAAAAATATTTGGGAGATATGATATACTTGTAATATGTATTTAGCAATACTTTCTGAATGTGTTCTAGTTTGAAAAATCTGTCCTTTCTGTTGCATAATGTATGTATTGTATTTTATTAGTAATCTAACTTCTATTTCAAGCAAAAACCTTTTTATTATTTGGCATTTTTAATCTCTTGTAGTTGTATGGTACATTTGTCCATTATCTAGAGCAGCCCAAAGAATGTAAGCATGTTGGTCATTAATTTTGTTATTGCTTGTTTTGTGTGTGTTTCAATGTCTTTTGTTTCCATTTTCAACAAAATTGTAGCCAGTAAAGGTGATTGTCCACCAACAATTTTGTTGAAATAGGACAAAACTTGAAACTCAACATTGTCTCACTAAAATTTGCTTAAGAATGAAAACTACCTTTGGAACCCAAATCGCTCATCTTGGTTCTATTTTTTCTTGGTAAAAGATTCCTAATCGAATGAATCGGCTGTTTGTTCCCTGTATTCATTTTTATGTGGGCTTCCCATATGTTTCTCCCTCCCTATTCTTTCCCCTCATACATCATTTACTTCTTAGAACTCATGAAAATGTATGGTATGAATACAAATTGTACGTGTACGTATAAAGATATCTCTGGAGAAGAGACAAAAGGTCAGATATGAAACTACATTAAATTGCCCATTAATTCTTGGCAAAGATTGTTGCAAGGTACAATTGAAAAAGAGCACAATCATGCACACAAATTAACATTTAGCGTGCAAATTTGTTCAATCGAAACACAATTTGCTTTGCTCTGCACACTACATTGTAGTCATAATAAATTTAATGTGTTTGTTCGTCGGAAGTAAAAAATGAAATAAATTGAAACCAAATTGAAATGTGGATGTAAAAACAAATTGTCATTGAATGCGTGGTAGAAGCGTGGTGTTGTCCTGCTGTTAGTGCAGATTGCATCAATGACACGCTTTCTCTTTAATCTTCTCCGGTCACGGGCCAGGGCACTATTCATTCCGCAATTTGTCTCTCTTAATGTTGGCTGCCAAAATGAGTGAATGAACCTCCTGGCAACCTGCACGTTTCATATCAAGACTTCAGAGTCACTACTTCAAACCTTCAAATGTAATCCAGAAACATTTGATGTGAGAGATTGAGTCAACATTGTCTAAATTCTAAATTAATTAACCTAGAAAATAATATACATTGCATGCAAGGCGACAATTTAGCCCTCAGAATTCAAAGAAGAGCCCTCTTAAATGGTAAATTTGCACATCTCTTATAAACTTCAGTGAAAAACAATTTGAAAGGTGCAGAATTACATTTTAATTCTGCCCCAAGAAAAATAATGTGTGTATTTGTTCGCAGAAATCACCTGCAAGATTCCGAAGTTACATGGTCAGGTCTACTACATACATATGAGTTGGTTGCAACATGATGATGGTGATGAAAAGGCAACAATGTGAAAGGAATAACATGCACTACCTTTGCTTTGCTCCTGAAGTGTTTTAAATGTAGAGGTTTGATGTGAAAAGGGTATAATAATATTCCTTCCCCCATTTCCTCTCCTGTCATCAGGCCACAAAGGTCATCAGTATTGTGATTTTCTTCAAATTCCTGTCCTCCCCTCCCCTCCCCCTCTCCCCGTGTGTACCTCTACACTGTATGTCAAACTATCTTCCTCAATTTCTCCTCTCCCCCTTGTCTAGATCTCTGGACTGTATGTTGACTACCTCATTTTGTATCCTCTTCCTATCTTACTATCTTTATCTTGACCTCATTTCTCAGACTGTCTGTTTGTCAGTGTGTTTCCAACCATCTCTTGCCTCTTTTGAATGGTGGGAAATCAAAGTCTGATTTCACTAGACAGGGTATGATTGACTAAGAAAAGGGTACCAAGACCTGTTATTTTGGTTAGCTAGTTTTTGTTCTGAAACAATGTTGGGTTTCAATGCAATGTCTTTTGTGTCCATTTTCAACAAAATTGTAGCCAGTAAAGGCGATTGTCCACCAACAATTTTGTTGAAATAGGACAAAACTTGAAACTCGACATTGTCTCACTAAATTGTATTGTGGTGAATTCATTCATCTATATCTGAGTGATACTTGAATGTATGTAGGAATTCTGCATACATAATGAAACCCTTTGGGTATTAAGGTGTGCAAATGCCCTTGATTTAACACATGCAACATGTACGCTGGTGTTAAAAGGGTAAAATGAAATATAGGCCAGATCAAACAATGTGTTATTATCCTGCCTAAGCATGCATGACGCCAGTGTAAATGCATAACTACCCATTGACAAATATTGCTTATTTGTCATTCACCAAAAATACCACAAGCATAAGGAGGAAAACAAGGCTATGGTTGAATTAATTTTGAATGACATATATACATAAATACAATTGTATTGTGAGAAAGGAAAAAATAGAAAATAATAACATGATTTTGTTTATTGTATTTTATAAATTGTCACCTTTTTCACTTGGTGAATAATGTTCCTTTTCTATGAAACTATCACACATCATTCAGAAGAATTTTACAATGATATTGGTATTTGATTGAAGTCCAAACTATCACTTTTGGAAGAATTTTCTGAAATTAATGAATCACTCTACAAGCTTCTCTTTATGAATTTACTTATCTGCACTAAAAACAAAATATACGTATATAACACCACTATCCCTTTGAAATACACGTATAATTATATACTGCAAATGAGACAATTCAATTACACCAAACGCATCTGACTGTCAGAGTAAAATGTGCCACTGTTGGCTCAGAAACCCAAATCCATTTGATCTAAGAGATTGGATTATTAAATACTTTGGTAATTATTACACCCCTCTTGTCTTTATTCTGTGTCCCTGTATCACAAATGTTCCTGGAGTATGCAGATCGAGTGAGTGAGCAGTTCAATGTGACATCTGTATCGTGGTGCACCACAGTTCGCTTCCCTGATAACATGAAAACTTACTCTCCCTTTGGCTTACGAGTATGGGAATAAAATCAAATTCTTGTGTAATATCGTTGTGTAACACCCCTTTTATTATTGTTATTTAGTTAACACACCACTTCATGGAGCATTTAAACGTGAGTTAGGGAGCAGTACAATGTGCCACCGGTGTCGTGGAGCACCGCGGTTCGCTTCCTGATAACATGAAAACTTACTCTACCATTGGCTTATGATTATGAGTACGGGATTGAAATTAAATTCTTGTGTAATATCGTTGTGTAACACCCCTTTTGATAAAATATGTTGTTATTCTCCTATCTGCAGGTCACACACCACTTCTTGGAGCATTTAAACCGAGTTAGGGAGCAGTACAATGTGCCACCGGTGTCGTGGAGCACCGCCGTTCGCTTCCTGATGGCGCGCAAGTTTGATGTCAAGAGGGCACTAGAGCTTTTCAAAAATCACGGGGTAAGTTTACTTATTAACACAAAGATTATGTAAATTAATCAAAGAACTGGAAATTAACTATCATTGTAAGGGCGAGGTTTCACTGGTAATAGTAAGTTTCCACTTCTTTGATTCAGAACATGTTATTTAAACTTTGACTGGTTGAATGATAATCTGATCAACTTATTAGCACAGAGATGATATTGTACATTGAAACTTGCCCAGAAGGACCGCTTGAGTGAGACACACACAACATATCTCTATGAGCAGGTGGTCTTTAATGACAGGTTCATTTTAAATTCATGGGGTAGGTCAACCCAATGTTGGCACTGGTCATTCATTAGAGGATCTCCATTCGTTTTTTGTTGCCGACATTACTTTTTTGGTGGCCCCAGGCCAACGGGCCAGTGTCGTGCAAAAAACATTTATTATTGTTTTAAAAAACTTTGCAAATTGCAATCACAACCCTTCGATGCGGGAAGCATTAAAGGTAGTTCAGATTCGTCAAATGAGATGCGCGGCACCATCTTGCATACGCGTTGCGCACGGTGCGTAATGCACGTTAGCTCAGTGTCATGCGGTGCGCGCAAACTAACCCAGTTCAAAATGGCGACCCGCTATGTAGCATCCCCACGCTTGATGCCCTTTAATACAAGATGAACGTTAAAATACATGTATATTGAAATGAAAAAAAGATAATGGCACATTTATATATTATCCTAACTGCAACATATTCATACACATTCTAGAATAAGACCCTTTATTGCCCTGAGTATGGCTGTAGTGAACAGCTTGATTCTCTGCCAGTGGACAACATGCATTAATTCTGCAGTGCACTCTGTACAAACATCATGTGCTCTACATGTATGCAGTATGCATGCACCCTAATTTCTGGCTGGATAATTTATTTATGAAATGAACTGCAATGCCACTTGGCATTTTGCTTCATTAGGGGCTTGTACGCCCAAGGAGAGGATGCAAACAGGGTTTAAACGAAATAAAGGGAAAGAAAAATCCGTCGAAAGAGCTGGGTAGCCTACATACATGCACGTTGGATTCCAAGAATGGTGCCGCTGTGTCGCGCTATTGACGTGCCTCCTTCGTAACAAGGTTTCCGGGAAAATGTAAGAGAGCGGTGCAGTGCATGTGATGGTTAGGACAGGTAGATGCGTGTAATGATGTGAGCAGAGCCACAATGCGCTCTGTTTTATGCATTATGTGGCAGGGTTTGAAACTTGCACATGACTGCTGGCCTGGGGCTACCCAATACGAGAATTGGGCAAAGACAATGTTGTTTAAATGTTTGATTTCGATGCCTTGTCAATTCAATTATAAAACGCATTTTCCTATTGATGTTTATCTTCATTGGGGTCATCCAAATCTGGTTTAGGGCCACCAACATTTAATCATATGTCTCTCAATTTGCCTGACTGAGCACCAAGGGATTGACAGATGTGGATTCATTGGAAAAATGAATTTGAAAGAATTTTGAAAGATGTTCATGAACTTGCTATAATATGTGATTGTAAACTCAGGTAGATCCTTGTGACTCGGTCAATGACATTGCTCAGCTCATCTGTTTTATCATCTGCATTATGTTGATTCATAGTGCAATATTAAAGGGACTTAATATACATTGTCCAAATCCTCAATTGGAATTCTAGCGGTTCCCTCATTCATACCTTGTTGTATTCGTATTAACAATAAAATCATGGGACAGGTTTAATTTTTAGCTCATCCGGCCCGAAGGGCACGATGAGCTTATGCCGTGGCGTCCGTCGTCCGTCCGTCCGTCCTTCCGTCCGTCCGTCCACAGTTTTCAAAATGCTTCTTCTTCGTTATTTTTCAACCGATTTTGATTCTGATTGTTTCATAAGATAGGGCTAGGAGGGGGATTTAAAACTTCTACACAGAATCGTGAAATTCATTATCTATGGTAATTTATGCAAATTTATTCGAAATCACAAAAAATGCTTCTCCTCCTTCATTTCTCGACCGATTTTGATTTGGTTTGCTTTATCTGGTAGAGCTAACTTTGGTACACTAAACTTCTATACAGAATTTTGAAATTTTTCTCCATTCATTAATTATATGGTAATTTTTAATTTAATAATTTTTAAATTTTTTTTATTTATTTTAATTTTTTTATTTTTGTATTTATTATTATTATTATTATTTTGTTTTCCCCCATGTCCCTTCCGGGGCGTCAAATTTATATTTTGTTCACTCTAATTTTGTTATTTTCAATTTTTATGTCCCTTCCAGGGCATCAAATTTTTATTTTTTGACCAGTTGAAAAGCGATATTTGATGTTGCGAGATGGCGGATGAGCGGTACGTCATTGACGTTCTGGTTCAAATTTCCCTTTTGAAAAAGATATTTACGATTGAAGTTTTCAGATGTGACATGTAAATAAACCAACGGATCGCAAAAACCGTGTACAAAGTGAGTGCAATGAGTTTGTGAATATCACTTTGCATTTTTGCTCATTAGTCGGCCATATAGCGTCCATTTGACTTGAAATTTTCACACAATACCCTGTGGACATATCAGATAACAACAAATATACATTGTACCAACCATTGATCACTTTTTGCACATGACAACAAAGCTACTAGATCCCTTTAAAAAAGTCTCAGACAATTTGATCAGCCCTGCATTTTGTGATTGTAAGCACAGGTAGACCCTTCATTGTACATGATTAGTAATGTTAATTAGTCTGCAGGAGAATGACCCGTTTTACAAAATATTTAAAATAAGAATTTGTGGATTATGTGATCACAGCAGTGTGCATAATACAGCCCTGGAGACATCGTTAATGTTATTTTTTTCCCTAGCAGTTTTGGCCTATTTTATAATTAGAGGTTATATGGAGCAAGAGTTCTTAGAAAAATGGGAAAAAAAGATTGACAGTTTGTCAAATGCGCTAATTAATGCTGGTAGACTGTTGCATATTTAATTACGTTGATTAATAAGGAATGTTAAAAGCTATAGATTGGTAGACACCAGTGAAAAAAAATCCACAGGGCAAAGGGCGATTCGCCCCCTGAACCTTTGAAAATGCCCCCGTGAGCCAAAATACAGGGGCAGAAGAAAATGTGAACATGTTGATCAAAATCGCCCTCGCTGTCTATAGTAAGTCCTGTGCTTGAACAATTTTCTTTTCATTTGACTGAGAATGCTTGTTGTTTTCAGTAAAGGATGGGATCTTATTATAATCATTTATTACGTCTGAGAATAAACATAATATACAAATGATCAAAACAAATAAAATACAGATCCCTTGTGAACACCAGAATAACCCATGTGAACATTTTCACGGGGGCAATTTTTTCTCTCTAAATTTTAAAAATAGCCCTAGTGAAAAAAAACACTTTATACTGGTAGAGACCCATACAGCAAAACTTCTTGGATTATGTAACAAGAGCAAAAAACACGTTCAATGTTTTTTTAATAACAGTTATTGAACTCATAAATTTGTTATGTAGTTTGATTGGAACAAAGATTCTGGGAAAATGTAATAAAAGATAGGTACCTACGGCTACAGTATATGTAATGTTAATTGCAGGTAGAGCCACATACACGTTAGATAACATCTATAGGCTAGGGGCATTTTAACCAGGCAGATATATATGTGACTTGTTGCTATTAAAAACCTCATAAAGTTGCCAAATGTGAAGCTGAGAAAATTGACAAAATACTTTACTTTGTTAATATGCTGTTCATGTGATTGCTGGATTTCTGACCCATTTCGTTTAAGGTTGTTATTACTGAAATAAAGTATAGGCAGGACTCGACACTCGCACTATTGCACTTCGGGCCAGCACAAATTTACAAAAGTCATATTTTAGTGGCCCGATCGGGCAAGCAGAATTTCAATCAGAAAAATCTTGTTTTCTGCTTCATCTATAATCGCAGGTTTAATCAGGAAAGAGTGATATTTTGAAGAAAATTTACTCATGAAATAAAATCTTCTGGCCAGTAAATTTTCTTTCGGGGCACCTGAAAAGGAGGAAAATTATTTCACTGGCCCGACTCGGCCACTGACAAAAAAGGTAAATGTGGAGGCTTGTGGAGCCCTGGTATACTATGGATAACTGAAATTCGGCAACTTCATTAGAGTTTTGTGGTGACGGGTCACATTTTATTTGAAAGTGGCGCGCATAAGGGAGCTGGTAAAAATTTCCTCACAAAATACACATTTTATCAACCAATTCATCATTTTGTGCATGACAACAAAGTTGATACATTGTACAGGGCTCCACACTTTGTATTTTTGCAAGTGGCCCAAAGAAATAATTTCTTCCCTGTTTCTGGTGGCCTGAAAGAAAGATTTACTGGCCCCAAAATTGTATTTCATGAGTAAAATTTTTACTATTCAAAATATCACTCTTTCCTGATCAAACCTGTGATCATAGATGACGCATGACATAGAAGAAAACAAGATTTTTCTAATTTTGTCAATGTTGGGTTGAAAATCTGCTTGCCAGATCGGGCCACCAAAATATGACTTGATACATTTTTCACTGGCCCCGGGCCAGCGGGCCAGTGCGAGTGTCGAGCCCTGCATTGTAGATCCCTTTAAAGAAGTGTGCATGCACGTTCAATGTTTCCTGGCAATGTTTGTATTCAGGTTTATGCATTATGTAGACCCGAATATTCTCAGAAAAAGTAACAAAGCGTTTTTACTAGTTATGGTATTTGATTGTTATGTTGCTTTCAAGCTTACGGACTTTCCATCGGATGCGTCCGGACGCATCCGATGAAATGGCCAGCATGAATGCTACAGAGGTGAAAAAGCCGATAGAATAGGCGATGAAAAGAAGAGAAAAAGGCGATTAAATTCTCCTACTTTAGAGTAGGAGAAATTCTCTTTCTATCGGTGTCACTCCGATAGAACAGGCAGCATGAAATGGTTCGGGTGAAAAACACCGATGAAAACAGTCAAAGGTCGTTATCTTAACGCGCGCTTTTTTCGGAACACGGCATGCGATAATATTATGCTGCGCTAGCATAGCTAGCTCGTGTAAAGTGAACCTCGAGTATCGTGCACGTGTTTTTGTTGATGTTTTGTTTACGTATAAATTGATTCGTTTTACTTGTATGTTGCATGAATATAAAGGTTTAAACAATAATAATAATTCATGTACATCATTATAATAATATATTTATTACAAAATATATATTTATATAACCAAATGATGAACTGAACAATATTTAAAACGGATCACTAACAAATTTATTGAAAGTATAGTGGATTTTTTTAAATCACGATCGTCGATATCGCACCCATGTTCTGTCTCTTTCCTTGGAATTCGCACTGTTAATCGCACTGCCAATCCACTAATCTGCCAGCAAGCGATTGCGCAACAATTCTTCACTTCCGGCCGGTGAATGCAAAAGGCGATTAAATTCCCCTGCACTATGAACGCGACAGAGGAGAAGTTGCGAATTGCCCGTTGTTTACATAAGAAATTCCATCGGTCTTTTCTATCGGTATTTTCATCGGTACGGTAAGCTTGAAAATGGTATTAGTGTGAAGTACTTTTGCAGGGTCTATCTAGCTGCATTATTCAGAAATGCATTACTGTATCAGTGGTCGTTGGGTACAGTTTAAGCTCAAACAGATGGAATGTTTTTTTTTTTTTAAACAATGTGCTTTTATGGTAAATTAATGAAATTGATAATAATGCCATATATATCTACAGTACCCATATCACACAGTCTCTGTAGATGCGCTACGTAGCATTGCATATTTTTGTTGCGCAGTGTAGGCAAATCATTAATCATTTCATTCACCTACCACTCACATAGTTATATTTGTGATCTTGTTTACTCCCCACAAATACCAAGGATAAAGTGATAAATAGTATTGTAATGGCTATATTTTTCTATTAAAAAGTATAATTTTAACCCATTCAGGACTGTTCCCCCGAACATGACTGGGGTCTATGGAACATGTGTTAGCCATACTTCAATGGGCGTAATGCACAACAAATTGTAATTTTTAGGAAATAACAAAAAATAACAAAAAGGCCTATTGTACTCATTCTTTAACTTCCTGGAAATGGATGTTGTGGTTTTATAACCTTGCGGTTTAGGTTACAGTGTATTCATAGTATTTGTTGGGTTTTCCTGAAAATAATATTCATGAGCAAGCTATTCTCCAACAACCAACTCCTACATTTGTAAAACTAAGCCCTGCCAAAGAAATAATTTAAAAGTATTATTAAAATCAGGGCAAGTTACATAATTATTTCTTAGTTTCTGGTGGCCCCAAAACAAAACTTGACTGTCCCCTCAAAAGTCATCTTATTTTTTTAATGTCTACTATTCAACATTTCACTCCCTTTATTGGACAAAAATTAAATTATTTTGTAATTTTCATAAACATTAGAAAGTCTATCATAATGTGTTAAGGTACCCATACAGGCAAGCCATCAGAAACTTAGACCAGCCCAGAATGTGCAGCCCTGATAAAGAATTGTTTAATTTATTTATTTGGAAGGGCAAAGTTGTTAAAAATGTTGAAGTTAAATTGGTTGTTCATTCATGGAAATAGTTTGTTCATATTATTTTTAGGTAAAAAAAAAAAAAAAAAAAAAAAAAATACACAACCTCAATAGCAATAATTACATTGTGGTGGCCAGAAGGTAATTTTGGTGGCCCCAGGCCAGTGTGCTAGTGCTAATATAACCCTTGATACAAGTTCAGGTACATTGTAATATGTGAATGTGAATACAGTTGGACTGATGGTCCCTTTAAATCGTATGGACATGTAATGCTGAATGAGGAGTGACAACTGTAATTTATTCTGGCAGTCTGGCACTCCAGGAATGTAGGTCAGTGCACTTTAGGGAATACAAAATGGCTCCATTGTACATCCACACATACTGTACATGTAGCCTTGTAACAAGGCATTGTGTCTGAATGCATCAGAAAAGACTACAGCGTGTGTTGAGGGAACTGCAGCCATTGAGGCCTCTTTGTATCTGATCTGCACATAATGTATTATATACTCACTTCTTTGGTAATCGTTAACTATTCACAAATACGTTGAATTACGACCAAAGTGAGTTGCCAATGATGGTCGCCATAGCTTAAAACTTGAGCTAATACAACACACTGCACAGTCGAACCTTTAAATGCATGAGGTTTGGACTTTTGCTACTTATAGGCTATATAGTGTATAGGAATAACTTCACAATAGTAATTGAACGCAGGGCCAGGCAGATGTGAAAAGGCCTTGTGGCTGCGAGTTTGACGTTCCTGCCATCAAAATGCGAGGCCTTGTCAAAAGGCTAACCTGTACAATGAACGTACATACATGTGCATATTGTAGTGTGTGTGGTATTTGACTGCCCATAGTCGGACTGAACTTGCATGCAAACTTTGATGTAGAGTAGACCATTATCTGCTGGACAGCGTACTGACAGTTACACATGTAGTAACGATGTACTGTACATGTACATTTAGCTTGGCTGGACTAGCTAGCGTACCATACATAAACATTGGGACGGTGGCAATGAAATTGTATCCACTTTTATGTGTTTATTTTGTGGCTGTCCATGAGTAATGGATTTCTCAGCGCTAATACATACATCATACATGTACATATTTCTGCTCTTTACCACACCGGCACACCCTATTTGGCTATTTCTTTCCTAATATTTGGACTGTTGGACATCTTTCGAGTTGAAAAGGAAGCTCTCCTATTTTGTCATCTTTTAAAGTGAAAAAGAAACGCTGCAAGTGGAGCTAGAGGGGGGAAAATGCCTTTCTTTTTTCAAAGAATAAAAATGTGGTTGCGTCAAGCAAAAAACTCAACCAATGCCGCCATGTACAATGAAGTTCCAAGAATTTCTTAGGATTCTTTTCTTCTGACCACTGACATAAGAAGAAACACACGTTGTGTGCGGTGACCTTTTCATATTGCTGATATTTTCTCAGCATTTGTATTATAGAAAACGAAATGCAGTACTTTTTGGAATATCTTTGCCCTTTCATGTAACATGTAGTTTATACATCCAGATCAAAATTAACCAATTATTATACACAGTGTGAATTGTTGTTGTTGTTGTTATTCACATCTTTTTGGCAATAAGTCATCATTGACTATTGTCGCAATGTTTTTTTCTAATATTCATGAACATGATAGATGTTTGCGCAATAGACTTTATTCAAGATGGCAAGTTTTTCTGATCACAGAAAATTTAAACAATTGTGGAATTAGGGAAGAAATCAAAAGTAAAGGATTTAGAAAATGGAAAACACTTTTGTTTTGTTGCTTATATGAAAGGACTAATGAGACATGTGAGGCTAAGCAATTCGTTGGAGACGGACTCTGAGCTCTGAAGCCCCCAAGCCATCCTCATAAGTCAGGCATAATGTCCATTTGGTAATAGACAAACGATGTGTTTCGTGGAAATCTATGATATTATTTTTCGTTTTGAGTGCTGGTTGTTTTGAAGGTATTATTGAGAATTGAATATCAGTTTCAGTTCACTTCATGCATCCTAAAACATACAAAACATACATGATTTACATTGGACATTGATTGAATGACAGAAAAAAGTATAACAATTGAGAATTTAGGAAATTATGTTAGTTTTATTTTCTTGAAATCATTGTGGAACTTTTTTTAATCGCTATATGTATTGACGATCTAATCCGTCATAGACTACTGTTGGTGCAATATTTATGAAAACAAATTTTTTTCTTTACCAAAGGCAGTAACTTCAGAAGATGATAAAGTCCTTTCCAACAAACTGTTGTTACTTTGCCTAGCCCATGCCAAAAGCTATTCCCAATCAATAATTAAGCCCACATGAGCTTTGTATACAATGTATGTCATCATTAACTACAGGGAATTACAATTTCTAGGAGAGCATGGGTTAAAATCCTTTTCCCATGACACAGCTGCGCAAATTTAAGTTTATCAATAAGACATCCTGCTCCACTTGAGTGAAAATGGAATGCTTCCCATGAAGATAACGTCATCATTTATCAATTTGACGTTATCATATTGCGGAGTGGTTCCAAGTAATCATTGAAAGAGAGGATGAGTAGTGAAGTGCATTGTGGGAGGAGAAGGAGGAGGAGGAAGTGGGAGTCATTGGCTGGGATTAATTGTCATTTTGTCTATAGAAAGTTTGTCTAAAACTCAGTCTAATGTCACTTTGTCTAACTCCAGTCCATCCTTATAGTCAAATAGTCTACAAATAATGTTGTTGGAGATTTCACTTTGTAACATGCCATTTGTCTGTGGTGGTTTAATTACCAGACCAAATAAGCATTTCAAGCAGTTATGTCTTACCATATTTTCCAATTCTGTGACTGATTCTCACTTTGTGTGAAAATGGATGTCTTGGGCGAGAAATTGATGTTACGAAATATATTACAATGTACCATGGCTAAGTGGCATTAATTAGGGACATAAACACTGAAGACATACACAAGTATTAATCTTATGGGGGTGGTACAATGGTACATGTAAGTGATTTCCTAAGTCTCCATCTAGATTTTCTAACAAAGTATGATAGTTTTTTTGTTCCGGTATTAGGCTGGTAATAAAACTTAGCGGCATTAATCAGAGAAATAAATGATGTTATGACGGAAGAAAGTACAGTTAACAATATACGGGGGAGGAGAAGGTAGTTATTGGTTGATTAGTTACATGACCAATTCAGATTTTTTAATTGGTTACATTTTCTTGTGTCTGATATGCCTCAAGTGCCTCTTATTGTTTGATTATTACGTAGATGTACAATGAAATCTTTGAAACACATTTGAAGACCTAGTGATGACGGAGGTGGGGAAGGGGAGGGGCTAGTTGGTCAGAAGATAATAATTGATAGAACGTGCTCTACCCATCTTGCCACACCACATGGTTTGGAATTAGTTGATTCAATTTAGATAGATGTTTCCATTCCTTACATTGACATCATAATCGCTGTGCAGCAACATAACAATGACATTTTGAAATGCATACTGCAAGATGTTGGTGACGGTAGGGTTTTTGTGAGTGTGTGTGTGTGTGTATGTGTGTGTGTGGGGGGGGGGGGGTGGGGGGGGGGGAGGTACTTAGTCACTTCATGAAGATAATTATTAGACAATAGATGCAATGCTAGAAATTGCCCCTTTTTCACTTTTTTTTGGCAGGTAAAAACCAAGATTTTCTAATTTGAGAAGTCTGAAACCTGAATCTGTAGCCCCCCAAAAAAACCAAAACAAACAAACCAACAAACATAAACAATTATATAAATATGAAGTTATATTTGATCGCAAATTTGGGTGAGTAAAATTTAGCGCAATTACATTTTGGTGGCCTGAAGCTAATTTTTAGTTGCACCAGCCAGCATGCCTGTATGTATTGCTTGATATCACTGTGCGGCAGTACAATGAAATCTTGGAAACGCAGACATTTGAAGATGGTGATGTTGGAAGGAAGGGGGGGGGGGGGAGTTGTTCACTCGATTAATACAAGATTTTCAAGTGGTTAATTTTTCCTGTTACTGCGTCCTGATTATCTCACAAGGGTCATCTCTGGCAGAAGATTAAGCGTGAGACTGAATTGAGTTCACATGAAAGAGTCCCTAGTACATGTATGTATACACTGCAGGCTTGGTTTAGAATGAAAAGAAATCCTAATAATGTGGTCTCGAGTCTGAATTGTAAAACATAGAGAACCATTTCAATTCTTTTAAATATGTAACCAGTAAGAATTTGGGTATTTAATGTACCAATTAAATTGAAAAAGGCAACATTCATTCTAATCTCCATACCATAATGTCTTTTAAAAAAAAAAGTATGTTTATAGAATGGTTTACCCTATTCCCATTGGGTTATTTTGGTCACTTGAGTCCATTTTTTTTTTGGGGGGGGGGGGGGCATTTTGGCCCCCCCCCCCTCAAATCTTGGTAACGAATGGACCGATCGACTTGAAAATTGGCACATACGTAAAACAAGTCAAGAAGAAGAGAATTTGAAGAATTTTTTTTTTTAGACCATTTTTTTTTTATAATTAATTAACATTTTGAATATGCAAATTTTTGATGAATTTGGGGGAAATTGGGATTTTCATCTAAAATAAAGAGAAATTACAAGTTTTCTGTAAAAATACTTTCAAATGATGTAATTCATCATATCCATGTGTTTTCTGGTGATAAAATATATCACTAATTTGTCCTTCATGCATGAACGATCCATTGTTCTTTTGTAAGTTATGAAATATGATCAATAATCATGTTTTAATAGCCCTCTCCATATAATCCACACTAAAAATGGCAAATATGACCACCCTTTTCACTATGTAAAGCAAAGGTTGTCTAAAAGTAAATTAAACCATTATATACATTTTCCTGTATTGATTCTAGGAGTACTTGAAAAGATGTGAACTGTAAATACACTGTGCACTTTACTGTACATACACTTCTTGTAAGTAAACTTATCAGGCTATCAGCATCAGGGGAAATACAATAGACCACTAGACTTTGTCTCATTTCGCAGAATTTCACTTCTTTTTAAAAGTCGGTTAAGGCATGAACCTACTTAGGTACACTACCTAGACATACTTTAGCCGCAAAGCTTATGGTAATACATTTCGAGGAACTCATCTAAATATACCTGAATACTGAATACTGTGGTTCTTATTGTTCAGAATTTCCCAGACAGTGGTGTGTTTTTTATCTTAACAATACATACATCTACATACATGTTTGTCCACATATTGGTGATAATGTATTTCACAGAAGGTATCACTACTACTAGCAAAGTACTTATTTTCTCAAGAATACTCTTATTAGTCTTGGATTGCAGTATGTGGGTTTGTTTTCTCTTTAAACAAAAATGTTCACAGTATTGTTTACCTGTGGTTTTGTACAGTATTGATCCAGATTATTTTAAGTAAAGGGAAAACACCTAAAACGTCTCAAACTAGTGTACACTGTACAGCATGTGCTATACTGCCCATTATCACTCCATTCTTGTAAACTTTTTTTGCATGTAAATTATTATCATCCACATTGCAAATGATAAAGAAATAAAGTGCTGATGTTTGTGAATGGTAGCCCATTTTAACACTTAACTAGATTATACACACTTGCAATTGTTTGAACCCATTTTTTATTATTTTTTAAAGAAGTTGTCAAGAAATTACATGTACATGAATGCACTACTTTAAAGGGATCTAGTAACTTTGTTGAGATGTGCAAAAACTGATGAATGGTTGATGCAATGTATACTGTTGTTATCTCATATGTCCTCAGGGTATTGTGTGAAAATTTCAGGTCAAATGGACAATGTATGGCCAAGTAATGAGCGAAAATGCAAAGTGATATTGGGTGATATTCACCAACTCACTGCATTCACTTTGTACAGGGATGAAAATCTCGCCCGGAGATTTTCTTATCTAAATACTTCAATCATACATATCTTTGTAATGAAAGGGAAATTTGAAAAACCGAAAGCTGTCCCATGATTTTATTGTTAATACGAATACAACAAGGTATAAAGGAACCGCTAGAATTACAATTTTATTTTGAGGATTTGGACAATGTTACTAAGTCCCTTTAATAGTAGCCCTATGCTGTGAAAATGTTCTCATGTCCCTGATGTAATTATGTGAAAGGAAAAAGGGAGTGCTACAAGTTTTGTGTTGAAGAGCTGCGTAATTTGATCACTCCCTATAATGAAAAGAAATTCATCTTTGGAGTATGGGACATCAATCATATGACTCACCCCCAATGTACAAACTTGATACATGGCCCTAGAGATACATTAATGATGTCAGGTCATATCTCCCAGGCTTCAGGTCTCTCCTGTACTCTTCCAATTGACAAAATATGAAAAGTAAACGGTAAATTTTGAAGTGGTCCTTATTTGAAGATGCACCATGTTAAACACGTTTTTTTCTTCTTCTATGGTATATAAATTGCCACCAAATAATTGTACATTTATTTATGTTTTTCATATCTTTCAAATGATTGATGTATTTGTTTATTTATTTATGTTTTTGCCATGCAGGAATTGAGGATACGAGAAGGTCTGGTCAACTTTAACCCCACCGAGGAACCAGTTAGCAGAGAACTCCTTTCAGAGAAATTCACCATCCTGGTATGATAATTCTTTATTTAATTAATAATAGATAATAATATGTATATAGCGCTTTATTACAGTCTTAAAGTCTCAATGCGCTCGGAGCATTATTACCTTGACTTTAGCCGAGCAGCCTTATTCAAGCACTCAAGCATTTCAAGGAATAAATTCATGCCAAGTACCCATTTTCTACACCTGGGTAGAGAACAGCAAATGTGGATAAAGTGTCTTGCTGAAGGACACACGTGCCGCTGCTGGGAATCGAACCCACGACCTTCGTATTTAAAGACGAAGGCCCGAACCAATATGCCACAACAGTTAATTATTTAGTATCGTTTAAATGTTTGTGATAATTCACTTTTTCCATGGGTGAAGGAATTATTTTGTTTAGCGGGCAGGGAAGAAAAATAGAAGACTAATGCTCAGAAATAACCAGAAAATTGTTGCTGAGTATGAAACTGAATATGTAGCAGGAAGAGTAAAGAGCTTGAATTTGGGCCCTGGTCTAAAAAATACCTGTTCATTCTAATTTGCATACTTGTAGATCAGCTGATCAGTTACCTTGGCGCCATGTTCAGGCTCTGATGTAGGCTATGAAGACCATAATACTCTATGTTCAGGCTCTGATGTAGGCTATGAAGACCATAATAATTAGTGACATCAGTGGAAAATACACAGTCAATACTTCAGTCAAATTAGTCCCCCAAAATGCCTAAAGGAGATTCCAAATATATACAAGAGTCCCTGTATGATGTTTGCATATAGTTCAATACATAAAAACAATGTTTTAGCGCTTTTTGTTCTAGATGAAGGCTTGAAAAGTTAGCCCCCGAAAGCAATCCCCCCCCCCCCCCCCCGGTGTATGGTTCAACTGATTGACATTATTCATTGGTGAAAGTTGAACGCAACGTGATCGGGTGGTAAAAAACAGGCATACCTATATGTACACCTTCCATATACGTGCAATTAATTGCAAATGAAAAGTGATTATAGGGTCCTTAACATATTTGAGAGGAAGAAACATATCCTGATTAGATTGAAAGTGAATCACGTTCAGGAAGTTGCCATACAATGTGAAGCAAAACTAGAATGCCTGGAATCGCTCGCTGAATCTCACGCTAAATCTGTTCATGAAAAAAAAAAGTGCTTAGATTAAATGCTAAAATTGTTAATTGGTGTGGTTTCGATTGATCACATTTTGTGTTGAAAAACCTTTGAAATTAGAAAGTGGGTTGTTTTACCAGCGGCTATTCTTAGAATCAAGGAAGGAAAATATGATGGTATGCCTCAGCGATAACTTTGGCATTTTTTAAACTGAAGCAAAATTCCTGACTCATAACTATACAGAATTTAGCATTAAAACAATTGTAGACATGGTTGAGTGCTTACTTTACTCGATCCAGTGCAGGCACAATCTACCTTGTAGTAAAAACCTAGTAAAAATCAGAGAGACACTGTGTACATGTACTACCGTGAAAAAATACATGGGGGCTCGTGGGGCGATTTTTGCCCCCCAAATCTTAAAAGAGCCCCCAAATTTGCATAGAGTTCATTGCAAATCAAATTTTGGAGTGTTATTTTCATGTGGGCAAGCTTGAAAAGTAGCCTGCTCAACAAATTAATTATACTTTCTTCCTGATGTACTGTATGTTCTAAAATTAAATCTATAAGTTTGCATATTAGTATTAGAAGAAAAAAAAGATTCCTTAGTGAATTTAACCAATTGCCCATGAGAACCTGGTGGGTCCTGTATTAACTCTATTGGAATTGCAAAATCTAGTAGGGAATCAATTTGTGAAGTCAAATCAAAACACAGGATTTGCAGTGTAGGTTGGCCAGAGGAAATGTGTGTTTGCGACTTTGCGCTGCTCCAAAATTTAAGCCCAAAGTCAAATCATCGCGACCTTCAACTTAACCCTGACCTTTCAAAGAAATAGTTCTAAGCGCCAACTCCTTTCTGTTCCTTTTAAAATTGTCCTCTTTAATATAACGTTCTCATATGGACATAATCTTGATAAACATCCTCCAACGCTCTCACATTTCTGCACACTTGCCTCGTATTACTGAGAAAATGTTCAAATACGTAGTAAAGATCATTGATATGAACTGAGGAAATGTTATATATCAGGGTCAGAAATAAGTTCAGATACTGTAATGCCTACCCTGCATTTGCAAAGTTAAAAACTAATTTTAGAATTAAGAGAGAGAGAGAGAGAGAGAGAAAGAAAAAAGAACAATAAATTACAAGGCCGGAAATGTACAATGTGAAGTCAATTGATGTCGATGCCAAAGAATATAAAAAATGTACCTGGGGAGCATTTTTTGCTACTTTAGGAGTTCATGTTGCAGGAGCATGTCTTTTCACAAACCAACAGACAGACAGACAGACAGCCAGACAAACAAACTAACTCAAAAACAAAAATTCATTCTGACTGTACGTCCTGTGAAAACATGACTGGACAACAGGGACTTGCTTAATATCTCTCTGATTTAACCTTCTTACTATCGAGCTATTTTTTGTGGAGTTCTTTTTGGCATATGTGACCAGCTATAGCAAAACCCTGCACTTGTCGGTAAAAAATCAACATGTAGATTTTCTCACCATTTGAGAAAGACCTCATCCCAAGCTATCATTTGATGCTTTGTTGTAACAAATTGGTCAATAATTGGCGGAGATATGATTGTTTCAATTTTACAATCATAAGTCTTTTACACACATTATGTGAACTTAAAATGCCCATTTCTTCAAAACATGAATTACCTACCGACGAGTGCAGGGTTTTGCTATAGCCGTCACATATTCTAAGCTTGTCACAGGTTTAAATTGAGGTCGCTATTATTGATAATACAGGCCGTGATGTACTGAGAGTGAGATGGTTAATTTGAGGAATGAAATGCAGATAGGATGGGATTATGAGCAACACTTCCTTGTGTAGTCCTTTCCTATTTGTTATCGTTTGTTTAGTTTGAGGTAATGTTTTGTTTTGTGACACAAGTACAGGGAAATGACTTCTCCGCTTTCTAATTAAGTGTCACGAACCTCGGGAACCGTATTTGGATGAGGAAGGACAGCTAGAATATTGTCTCATGTTCTTTGCCGATCACATTTGTAACGTTTGTTGTGTGCGGGACAACATTGTCTTTTTATCTCTGGAACATTCTTTATGTCTTTAACACGGGGAATAAAAATGTTCATGTCTTCTCGATCACATTTAGCTGTAAGGATGTCTGCGGGAAAAAGTCTTTTCATCCAGGGAACTTTCATTCTGTGTCCTGGATCTCATTGAGTTGTTACTAAGGAATTCATAAGGATTAGATTCTATGATCTACTTCTAGTTACAACCCTCGTTTCATTTACTGATCACCTGTAAAATAAGGGAATGCTTTTCGGATGAGAAGTGTTTCTTCAAAGTTTTTGTACAAATTTGTTATTTTGTCTAAATAAGTCATATTGATTCAATTGGCAACTACAATATAGTAACATTCTTTTCTATTACATATCACATTGAGTCAATTCATTTGGACAACTTTGGAGGGATTGCCATTCCATTTGAGGAATTCTAAGTGATTTAGTCTGGCATCTACAACTAGTAGTACGTCTGTGTATCACTGATTGCGTTCAACTGTGTTACGGCTGTGCTTAAGATAAGGTCCGACTTTCAAAGATGGAGTGTGACTTCTTGCGAGCGTATGATTGTCTTGTGTGTTCAACTTTTGTTTCACAGGTAAATTACAAATTCAGTTTATATTTATCATACTACTAATGATTATTTGATAACACTATTTATGCGATTATCAAAGCACTTGAATTGGTAAAAACTAGCATGTAATTTGATTTGACTTGTTACAAATATTTTGGAAATATATCAAACAAATGGTTTACATCAATAATTTTTCCTTAGATGCTAATGGGAAGATAAATCTACAGGATATTCATGAACAATCAATAATAGGAGTTGTAAAATGTGACAGCATACTGTATACGGCATATATTTTTCATACATAGATTTTCGCTAATCGGGTCTGTACGACAATTTCGCGAGTGGTTAAATTAACATTTGGCTGTTACCAACATGCATTCATGACTGTCTTGAGAGAGATGCTAGTGCAGTAATGCATGCAATACACGTACGTGTATTGCTTTGCATTTGGTGGCAATTTTTTAGCTTGTTAATTTTGCAATTCACAAGTGATTCACGAAAATAAAACCCTCGCAAAATATATGGCGTATACAGTACATCATCTGTCATACATGTAGTGCACTCATATGTATATACTGCACTGATCAGCTGTCTATGCCAAAGCCCATTACTACGTGATGTGCACATGGTACATGCTGACTTATGAATCTATCACACTGGTTATTGTACATCAGAAGAGGGCAGTAGATAGGATTTTCTTTTCTAGACAGCAGCAAATAGCTGTTGACATACAGTAGGTGAAGTTTTCTTCATGACTTATAATGTGTATCATCATCCAGCATTCGAAAAATGATATTCCGAGGCGCATTATACTTGACAATATTATTCCACTTGCTGTAGCCGAGCTGCCTTGCAGGGGCATTAATATTATCATCTATAAATTCCTGCCAGTTACCCATTTATTACACCTATGTTGAGAGCAGCAAATGTGGAATAAGTGTCATGCTGAAGGACACATGTGCCGCAGTACTCTAAAATGGATTTTTATTTTGTTAAAATCTTTTGCAGGCTAAGATGCAGATGCATCAGAACCGCTGTGTCTCAGCACTACCTGGGCTGAGAGCAGGAAATGTGGAAAAAGTGTCTTGCTGAAGGACACGCTTGCCCAATTCTCTCAAATTAACCCGTTCCCTTGGAGATTCTGAAATACCCATAGACTTTGTACAAAGCCCCCAGTTCCCGTAAACAACGGGCTAATTTTTTTCTTTTGCAGGCTAAGAACATACACTGCAACAACTTAAAGACGATAAAACAGCAATACAAGCTGTATTACAATGTAAATAACAATTTTCTAATGACCTCAACAAAAAAATTAGTGTCACTCATGTGTAATTGTTTATTAGAAAGTTATTCACTTTCGATTGCAGTTTCTATAGCAATCTCTGAGAGATCTGCAGTGAATTGGTATCACTGATACCACCACTTCAATATAACTGTAATAAATGTTTTGTATGATCTATGAAATAAAGATTTTCTAGTGATATTTTAAAACTAATACTTACTGTATTTTTTATTATACAAAATTAAATGTGTTTTTATTTTTGTTCCTTTTGCAGCCTCTAAGAGATTCAGCAGGTGCGTCAATAGCGTTATTCTCACTCCGATACCACCAACCCAACACAACGCCAACACAAGCTGTATTACAAGCTGCGGTCTTCCAACTGGACCAAGCACTCAGCAAGTATGTTTTCATAACCGGTCTATTTCCTTTCCAAACTGACTTGGCATGATACTAATGCTAGCAGGGCCCATATTCATAAGCCACGCTAGCTTAGTTCCATTCTTAGTCTATTTAAGATGAGAGGGCTAAAGATTAGGTTCTATTCATAAAGTCATAAACTATCCTAGTTTCAATTTTAGTCTATTTTGGAAATGGGGAACTTGGAAACACAACATTTTCTTAATAACTTGGTTATCTGGGTAAGCATTCATTACCTTCTGCAGGGCTTGACACTTGCACTTGCCCTATTGCCCGGGGCAAGAACAAATTTATGTCGGGCAAGTCAAATTCAATGAATGGGCTAGGGCTAGTTTGGTTGCCCGATCGGGCAACTAAATTATGGTCAACTGCATAAGAAAACTGTTATCTAGAAGCAAGCTGGCAAGTTAATTTTCTATGCGGTCAAGTAAAATTGGAAAAATTATGATTTTACTCTCCCGAATGGGCCAGTAGAGAAAAAAGTTAGTGTGGAGGCTTGAATAAAGGTTCACCCTAGTTGCCAACTAAAATAATACTTTGTTGCATACTTTAATAGCCATATCATCTAGAATAGACTAAGAATTGAATCAAGCTAAAGTTACTGTGGATTTATAAATATGTGCTTTGCTAGCATAGTTCCATGCCAATTCTGTTTGGATGATATTGCAAAGACAGCAACATGAAGTTTTGTCAGTCATCGCTTAGTTTCATGTGTCAGGCTTTGCTACCTACTGAGTTATCCCTAGTTCGCACCTAAAAGGACCACTTGGTGCATAGTTTACATACTTACCCGGGCTATCATCAAAAAATAGACTTGACATGAAACTAAGCTAGTAGGGTTTGAAGCATATGGGCAGTCATATCATATTGAATTACAATATGGTAATAGAAGAAAACTAGTAAAGGGAATGTTTAGTTAGGAAAGACATTGTTCATTTCATTAAAGAGGAAGGAAACGCTGGAATGTTCGCTTACTGTTACTGATAAGTGAACAATTCCTGTCGCTTCTAGTGGAACATTTCCTCTTTGGTATCACTAATAGTGGAAATAATCAATGTTTTTGAAAATAATATCAATTGTTTTGACTTGAGCACTGGAGGCTGCCATGTTCCCGTATGAAACGTCATCTGAGAGCATCTTAGTGTGCACTAACAAAAGCGGGTTATGTAACCGCTGTTGTTGAATCTGCTGCTTTGTCAGAGGTTCCAAGCGGGTTAAGTGCTCAGTCAAAACAATTGATAGTGGTTTAAAAAACATTGATTATTTCCAGGAATTCTTCACTTATCAGTTACAGCAAGCAACAATTCCAGCATTTCCTTCCCCTTTTAAGAGAAAATGAATGATAATGAAAATAATGACAATGCACAAATGACACTTTAATGGCAATTAGGAAAGAGCCAATATGAAACCAAAACCTACTTTTGCTAGAATAGAAAAGTGGGAAATTCATTCATTCTACAATGAGTTCAAGGTACTGATGCCATACAATATGTTCAGATGAATAGACACAGAAATACAATATAAATACTAGAACCCCAACTGAATAAGCGTATAGCGTTTTAACCACAGAAATAGGCCACACCTTTATCAGCAAGTTTTTGAAAATACGCACCGAATGCCATGCAAATGAGGTAGTACGTCAGATTTTTTTCATTTGAATAAATTATCAGACGTGGATTCATTGGATAAATTAACACATTACGCAAAAAGCTAAAGTAATTACGCATTGCGCACTTGCAGTTGCCATGGCATTTAAACACGCACTTCTCAGCAAAATTGCGCTTCATAATACCAAAGACGCTTAAGTATTCTAATTCATCTCTATTATTTTAATTACGCGCAGTACTAACAGTTACGCGATGTCATGTATTTAATTGCGCACAGTCAAGAAACAGGGGATTTCCCTACTAGGATCAAAATATTGTTTTTCATTGTGACGTCATAACAGAGGCATACCATAAATTCGTGCGTGATAATTGTGAAGTTCGCGCCCGCGCATTATTATGAATGAATTTACGCTAATATTACCATGGCAGCTAGTCGAATTAACATAACAATCGGTGGTTCTCTTCATTACAAATTTGGCCAACTTCCATTTTGAGTTGGGGGGGCCTGTGAATAGAGTGAAAGATTGCCCTCTGTTGGCAGATATAAGACAACTCTCATTGTGAGTATCGGTCTTGTGGACAATTCTCTCCTTGATTGGTTTATACCCCTTTTATACCCTAATATCTGTCTAAATCCCATTAGGTTTACACCTAGTTTGTCTACAATCCATGTGGTCTAATCTGACCACCTTTCTGTCTGATGACCATTTCAGCCCCCCCAACCCCCCCCCCCCCCCCCCCAAACATTTTGTCTAATACCATTTGGTCTATGGCGCGGTTGGCCAGACCTAATTTGAACTTGGGCAAAGTACCAGTTATACCAAGTGGATAATATCACATATACTAGGTTTTCTAAAGACAAATTGGAACTAGAAACAAATGGTAATTAACAACTCAAATGAGTATGAGGCTACATACAATGATTGCAACTCACTGCATACATTGTATGTCATATTAATATTACACAAAAACATTTTAGTAGCCAGCTACCATACAATGTGTACAGATGAGTAAAGTTAAAGATTGCCCTCTGTTGGCTGTTATAGGACAGCCCTCTTGAGTGTTGTGGAACACTACTAATAGTTCGTCTTTCTATCTAATGATCAGTTTGAATACATTTTGTTTCTTTTCTTGGTGTACCCTATTTATGACGCTATCTGATTCCTGACTCTGTCGTTGGGAATATATCTATTACTTGTCTCCAAGTCCATACGCACAGGTACCTCCTTTCTAATCTTTTTTTTTTGGTCTTGTTCACCCTATCTTCTTTAGTGTACATTTTCTCTCATGTACTTGAGCTGCAGTGAACTATTTATTGAATTGGCCTTCTGGAGCCTATCAAAAGCTCTGGTGGGCTTTTGATCACATTCACATTTTATATAGGAAAAAAAAACAGTTCATATTAAAGAACAAATTTATATTAGACAAAATGATTTAAAAGCCCATTATTGATACAGTTACAGACACAGACACAGTAGGGAAAATACAGCAATAGAAAACAAAGGAAAGAGACCATCTAGTCTTGGCCAATATTCAATTTCCGCGAGCGAGTTAAACTTACGTTAGCCAATGTTGACTGTACATGAATATTTGGTTAAAAAAATTGAATTGCCCTATAGTTAGTGATATTCAAATCTATAGGGTTATAAGATTAAAAGTATATAAAACAAAGAAAGGTGCACCAGAATAGACCTTCTTCTTGGCCAATATTCAACTTATAAATATGAGTTTGACTTCTGAAAGAGTCATTGTTGACTGTCCGTATATTAACTTGTAATGACCTCGCCCTACATTTCAATCAAACCTGGGGCTCCCTGTATTGACTCAAATCAGAGGTTCATAGACGGAACAGGAAACATGGAGCAATATCCAACTCACTCAGCTACAATAAGAGTGCCAAATTCTCACATTTCAAGTTATTCAGTCATTCTCAAGGACTTGTTTAAAGGGAAAGTTGAGTTTTGGTAGAGAGGGCGCTAGACCACTTAATTGGTTTGTGAGGTAATGAAAAACTGAGTGTAAAATTTGAAAGAGCATAATATTTAAACAATAAAATCATCTTTGTTTGATCAAAATCGGTTCAGAAACGGCTGAAATATCCATAAATATAACAATTTGTAATAAACCCGGGGCCCCGGGTTTATTAGAGAATTTTGAACCAGCCGTTAAAAATTCAAAAAAATGCTTCCTCTTTTCAAAAAGTTACAAAATAGGTATTTAAATAGTTGTTGGTTATTTCTCTATCTAATCACTATTTCAACAAAGCATCACATGCACAATATTTTATTCAAAATGGTTGAAACCGATGAGTGTTTAGAGAGCGCCCTCTTACGTTTTAACGGCTCTTTTTGAATGATAACATGATCTTTACTACGTCATTTGTAATGTTGTGTTCCTTTCTAGTTATAACTATTAGTTTGTAATGTAATGATGCAGGTTTTGGTTACTAAAATTCAGTTTCACTAAAACTGTACTCTCCTTACCAGAACTCAACTATCCCTTTAAGAGGAACAACCAAATATTTAAAAACAGATGTGATATTCAACTCACTTTGCTCCAAATTCTCACTTTCACAGTATTCATTCTCTAAAGATTTCAAATCTCTACCAACTCTTTTGTTGTGGTTGTTGTAAAGATTGGTTTGATGTTAAAAACTTTTTCAAGCAACAACCAAACATTTAAAAATGGATGCAATATCAAATCTGTTCAGCTCCATTGTGAGTGCCAAATGATCATGTATAAAGTAATTCAGTCATTCTAAATTATATCTTGCAATTTACAAATTCTGAGTAATTTTGTTAGAAGATTGGCTTGACGTTGAGAACTTGTGCAATGAACTAGTGGAACAATGAAAAATGGATGCAATACACAACTCACTCAGCTCCAGTACAAGTGCCAAATTCACCTAAATTGTAGCATTATGATTTCTTGCAATTTACATCAGATTCATTTACACAAAATTGACCTGACATTTAAAGCTTGTCAGAGGAACAACTGTAGTATTGGATAAAAAATTGATACAATATCCTACTTACTTTGATCCAATCAGCAGTGTCAAATTCTCACTTTTGAAATAAATTTACAGTGATTTTGCTGGATTACATTCCATGAAAAAAAAGAGAAAATTCGTCTCTCATATAGATTAGATTACAAAGAATCAAAGATCGACCCAAAATAGAAAGAAGGTAAGTCATCATAGTCTAAAAGTAGCATGCAAGAAATTGAGGGTATTAGTATTATTCTCTTTCTTTCACATACGTACATGGTGTGCAGATGTTCCACACATTGAGAGGATGAATTGTCGTAATTTCTTTTTCGTAGTAATTTTTTGTCGCAGATGATTCATTTTACAGCGAGGAAATGAAGTGATCCAAATATTAAGATCGATCAGTGATTCATCTATTTTCATGATCCGTTGTCAAAAGTTCTTCTGCCAATCACACGTCACTTACATGTAGACTTCCCGCAGACTACCTGTTCTCGTCTTTTGACATTGCACTGGGGATAGGTCGGAGGATTTAGCTGGATTAGTTAATCTGTCATTTCACCCCCTTCCTTCTCCCTTTCCTAGCCCAAAATGCCAATTCTCTGTGCTTTACTACATACGAGAATGGATACTGGGCATGGGCTGGATTTGTGTATCTATCACATATGAAGGGTTTTAGTTGGATGTGAATTTCTCACTCCAACTGCTTCCAATCTTACCTACATCAAACTGCCAACCCACTGTGCTAAGAATTGATAAAGGATTTATTGTATTTTTTTATCTCTCATCCAGTATACAGTCAAACCTGTCTATAGAGGTCACCTGTCTACAGTTGCTTGTTTCTGTTTTCCACTACCCACTTTGCCAAACTTTGTCCCAACATTAAAGCCATCCGGCCTTTTCAGTAATGAATATGGTTTTTCACAACAACGCACTGTGGGAAATCTGTATTGGTCAATGTAGATCACACGTTGTAGATCACGTGTGGTCAAGCTGTGATCCCCCGGGTTCCCCCTGACCTCGTATCATCCAACTCTTACTCACATCCCCTGACTTCTGATACTCTGATGCCGCTACGTACTGCAGGAAAACAAATAACACAATTGCCTAGAAAAAGAGCCCCTGGAAATGATGAAATCTACAATATAAATCAGTATGCTTTCTTTAATCCATCTCTCCGTAACACACACACACACACATCGCACAGTCGCACACATGTATGCCCACGCAGGCACACACACAATTTTCAGCTATGGAACAAGACATTTGAATGTCGAGTCCCAGCCCCCGGGCGCAAAAATCGATACTCGATTGAACGCAAGAGTTATCATGTTCATTCAAGTGACATAAATGTGCTCAAATTTTGTCACTTGAATGAACATGTTTTCCCAGCTGGTGTGACATGCCGATCGTGTAATCAACAAATGGGTAAATTTCGGGTACCCGGGACTCGCCCGAAAAATTATCGCGAGTCCCGGGTAGTAAATACTCCCGAAATCAACAACACTAATGTGATAACTAATTTTGAAATTTAAAAATATAATATTTTTCATTTTTTGTTTAACCTTTTTTCTCCACAATGTTCTATTTTGAGACAGTCTAAAATATCACGTATGTGATTTCTAATAATTTCAAATCCTTTGAAGCTTATAATTATCACTATTGACAAACCCTTTTTCTCTCCAAAATGTGCAGATTTGAAACCCAGCATAAATTGTACATGGGATTGCCAATAATTGTAATCCTTTTGACAGTTATATAATAACTTAATAACCCTTTCTCTCCACACTGTGCAGTTTTGAGACGCAGCGTAATGGGCTTGCAGTCATCTACAACATGACGGGGTCATCGTTTGCGAACTTTGACCTCAACCTGAGCAAGAAGCTACTGGGCATGCTCAAAGAGGGTTATCCGGCGAGGCTAAAAAGGGTCTATGTCGTCACTCCTCCGCTATGGTTCAAAGCCATGTACAAGATTCTCACACCGCTACTCAAGGAGAAGATGAAAGAAAGGGTGAGTGATCCAAAAGATGTTAGAATGGAAGGGAACAAAGTTATTTTGGAGGGAGGGGGAAAGAGGGGAGGAAATGAAGGGAGGAGGGGTATCTAGCGAGGCTAAAGAGGGTCTATGTCGTCACTCCTCCGCTTTGGTTTAAAGCCATGTACAAGATTCTCACACCGCTACTCAAGGAAAAGATGAAAGAAAGGGTGAGTGAAGAAAATAACATGTCAGAACAGAAAGGAATCAAGTTATTTTATTTATTTATTTTATTTATTAAATTTTTTTTTTGGGGGGGGGGGGGGGAAAGATTAGAAAATCAAAGAGATGGAAAATAGTTGCAGGGATGTCAAGGTTTATAAATACCAAAAATGATTAATGTGAGTAAGTAGCAATGGTTTGCAGTGATTCAGGGGTGGGCTGGAGAAGAGTGTTAAAGGGAAGAAAGATAGGATGGTCTGCATAGTTATGCCGTAGGTCAAAGCCCTTAATACCACACTTCTGAAGAGGAGCAAAATAGCATGATAGGTTGGAAGAATAAGGTTAATCGCTGAAGTATCAAACATTAAAAACCATAAGTGGATAGACTCTGTACTCCCATAATTCATGGGTTCATTGTTAATGAGATATTCTAAATGTAAATATCTTGTAACTTTCATAATACTTTTAGCAGAGTATTTCCCGATCCCTCCTACTCCCGACTGCCTCTTGAATTGTTTACATCCAACCGCTTCCACGAAACCAGTCTTCACAGATCTGTGCCAAGATTATTTTCTAATGAGGGGGTTGAAGATGGATGGGGATAAATATAGTGCAGGGGTCAATGGAATAATGAAGCAGCCCTGGAACCAGATAAAACCAGGACACAACATGCTGGTGCAATTAACCCAATGAAAGACGATTCGATTCGATTCAAATATTACATGCATTCTCCATGGGCACATTGGAAATGAAAAATGAATTTGAACTTGTATTTTCAGACACGTGTGTTTACATTTTTATAATGAGAGAAACAGAAATTCAAAGCGCAAATTTGTATTACCTAATGATCAAGTCTTCAATGGATTGACTATTTCATTACATGGAGATTTCAAAGGGCGCTTCAGTGTTAATGATGCCAGAGATGAGGCCATGGGACTGAGAGTGTTATTAAGGGAGGGGGAAGGGGATGGGGGATGCGGAATGTGGGATCAGTGCCTACGCACACGTTACATCTGACCCATCAAGAATCCTGTAGCCTGAAGGGTGCATCTGCTATTGACACTTTGCATATTAAAGAGACCGGACCCTACCCTTACTAAGGATGATGAGGAGTATGGAGAATGCCTTTACACCAAAATCGAATCATCCTCTCGGCTTTATAGCATAAAATATGGCAAAAACCAAAATGAAGATCGACAGAGAGCATGAGAAATTGAAGCACAAAGCCTGAATATTTAGAATACCAGCCCTGAATGGGTTTAAACATTCTATTCACCTTAAATTTAATTTAGGGGAAAGAGAGATATTGAAAGGCAGAAAACATTAGAGCAGACAATTTATGTAAGAGCAGGAGAGCATGAAGTACAATGTCCCTTTAATAGCCAGCTGACTAACAAATTGGTCATCAGATACCCATCAGAGTCTTCCGGCCTTGGCGTGTATGTTCCAAACAATCATCTCTAGGGCCTGTTGCATACAGGAGTTATGCTTGATTGGGTAATGTGCGAGTTCTCTTCAATACCAATCACCATGGGGTATTAACATATCCAGGCTTGTTGTGGTCCATTGTACGGTTTGTGCAATATGCTCCTGCTTTGTACTATACAGTAGTGCTTCATCTTTGTAGCACAGGTCTACCTATCAGACCCGGGCATAATGCTCAAGCCCTCCTTTGTTTTTAAGGAAAATTGACAGCGACCAGTTGGCCGGGGAATTGTGATATAAGCATTATCATATTAAAAGGATTAAAACAAATGTTTAAGACTGACCAGGAATGGATTAAATGAAATTGTGGATAATGAGAGGATCTCTGTGTAAATAGTGAACCATCATCATCTTATCATCACATCATCTTGTTAGCTGGGATGTGGTTTCTAAGAATCTTCTGGATTGTGAACGTCTTAGCTTGAGATCTGAAGTAAAACTTTCAGTCAGAATGTTGAAAGTAAATTTCTTGGTTTTGCATGTCTTATTATTTTGTTTATTCATTTTGTTTATTTGGTTTTCATCATTATCTTTGTTTTGTTTATAACATCCGTAAATATATATGTTTGGGTAAATATTCAATCGACCTTTACATTCTTTGTGAGATGGATATACCATGCACTTATTGTTAATGCAGTAGCACTAGCACTAGCCCGCTTACCCGGGGCAAGTAAAAATTGCTGTCGGGCAAGTAAAATTTAATAAATTGTCTAGTTTACTTGCCTGATCGGGCAACTGAATAATTGTTCAGCTATGAGAGAACAATCCAATTTCATATGTGTAAATCTTATTTAGTAGTAAGAGGGCAAGTTAATTTTATATTGTGGCAAGTAAAATGTAAAATTGTATGATTTCACTTGCCAGAACTGGCCAGTGCAGAAAAAAGTTAGTGTGGAGGCTTGGTTAATGCTATGAACAATTTTGTGTATACATGTACATAAATGTACACTTGAGTGAGTGAAAATAATCTTTGGAGTAATATCACACAAGAGGATGGGTGAATCTGATGTTTTGTGCATAAACTTCATTGTAAGACACGTGTTCAGATGGTTAAAGGTATGAATCAGAAGGATAAATTGATTACTTAAGTAACTATAAAAGAGGGCAGTAAAGATGAAATGGGTAAAACCGTAATAATCATTCTTTTATAAAATTTTACAATAATTGGGACAGTCAGGTCCCATTTTACTCCCATTTTGTATACTGGCTTTTTGTAGTGGATGAGTGGTTTTCAGTTCTTTTTTGTCTTCTTCTATTCATCAAAAAGACAAAAGAAAAAAATGTTCATCTTGTATTTGTTAAGCGCCATAATGAAGGCATCAATCATGAATGTGTTCCAGCTTGAGATTTCTCCCTGAGACTCAGAAGCAGTTGAAGGCTAGTACATCTCTCCCTTTTTTCCCAGTTTTCTGGTTACCGATTCACAAGGGGATGGGGGCTCACTGAAAAAAAAACACGGGGGCTCAGGACAAGTTAGCCCCTGAAATGCCCCCAAAAAGAGCCCCCTTATTGCTGTAAATTTGCATATAGAGTTCAATGCAAAACAAATATTAGAGTGCTATTTTCAAAATAGCCCCCGAAATATAAATTTTAATTTTTTTTCCCTGTGGGGGCTCCCTCCTGCTGGATTACGAACTGTATCAGGTCAACATGAAAGGGATGGAAGGGAAATGTTGCATTTCTTGCGGGATATCAGCCGTGATGAAGAGGAACTGTGAGTAATGTTTGCAGAGCCCTCAGAGTGGAAGTGACAGTTACAAAATGCAGGGTTTGCACCCCCCCCCCCCCTCTCAAAATAGAAGAGGGGCGAACATATTCGGCTGATAATTACTTCTTAACATGTTCGGGACTGGTCTTGACAATACTTGGGCTGGGGTTCATTAGAGAATGCATGTTTAGTCCGAATTAAATAGGCTTGAATGGGCTAAGTAGCACTTAACCCGTTCTGCAGGACGGACAGATTTTAGTACAACATGTATTCTCCATAGACCTAAGCCAGAATATCTTTGGGACCAGTCCTGAACGGGTTAAGGGGACAATGACTTTTTAGGAGTTTTAAAAGAACAGATGATGTGAACTACACACATTTCCTATTGTACTTTATTTATTTGTACATGTACGTGTGTCCATTCAAAATGACAGGGTCAGTTATGTCATTTTATTGCGTTTCCCCTTATTATAGTCTATCCAAATGCTTTTTTGTTTTTCATTTGTAAGAATATAAAGCTTGGGCCCCCGGCCATTTCAATACAGGGTTCATATAGTGGATGTATAGTTCTTAGAATTGTTGTCATAATACATGTATAGATATAGTTCACAGAGTAATTATAATTTTATAGTCACTCATACAGATAGGTCTTAATTAAGAACACAGAAACATGAGTGTATTTAATAGAACATTATCGTTAACACATTCAAGACTGCTTGATGTTGGTATTTACATGCATTGTCCATACATGTATACGACAGGTTGGGTATAATAGGGGGACCAGGCCTGAAGGGGTTAAGTATGAATTGTTCTTGTTTGTGCCTCATTCCTCTCATCAGTTTGACTCACAATGCATTGCCAGGTGCTCTGTAGGAAGACACCGATTTTAAATGGGGTGAAACGACAATGAGCAATATAATGATTGCACAAATATATCTAAATTTACCATCCTAATACATGTGTATTAATTGTTTCATTTATAAATAGTCATTCAGATTTGACTGTCTTGTGACAGTGTATTTAGAAGCAGACTTGAGAAAATTTGGGTGAATCGTTATTAAGCAGTTAAGTTTCTAAAATATCTGACTTTATATCATAATTTAAATTTAAATTGGGTGAATCAACAATGAGCAGATGTGATTAAAAACTCTATCTAAATTTACCATCCTACATACTGCAGGTTAATTCTTTCATATATAAATAGTTATTCCGCTTTTACCGTCTTTTGACAGCTTTGTTTTTTGAGAAACAGGCTCTAGAACCTGGGTGAAATGACAATGATCACTAAATTAGTTTCTATAATATTTGATATTTCATCATTAATTATATTTGAAAAGATTTTTACTAGACATATATCCTAAGTTACTATTTTGTTCGTATTTTAGTGTTAATGAGACATCACTGTCTTGTGACGGACTTATTTTTGAGGCAGACTTTTAAGGGAGGGGGGAGGTTCTTTAATAAATGAAGACATGTGTTGACTATTTCTAGATATATGCCCCATCATTTTTTTATTCAATTTTCATTTATTGAGAAAGCAATTGTCTTGTGACAGATTTGATTCTTGAAGCAGACTTTTGAGGTAGTCACGTGGGATTTGGGATGGACTTCGTAACAGGAGGCGCACACGTGGCTCGGACAAAAATATCACCCCGCATTCAATCGCTGTCTGGTGACAGATGGGCTTATATAGAAATGAGTCAAAAGTATGCTATTTACGTGTTCAAAAGTAATTTGTCTTCCCCCCTGTGGCCCTTAGCATTAGATAATGTGCGCTACTCAGAAGCTCGTCATTTTAATAGTACTTTCTGGCTTTATGTCAAACAACTTTTGTAATATTTTGGTTATTTGGAAGACTGGTTACCATAACTAATGCAATAGAAAGACACCTGACAATGATTTGTATTGATTCCCTTCTGGAGAACAGACAAACTGCAGCAAATCAAAATTGCTGCAGTTTTTATTACAGCAATGTTTGCACGTTTTCCACATTAAAACATGGTGATACCAACCAGCAAAGATTGCTTGAAAATCAGGCCTTTAATAAACACATCTAAGGCATGTCACGAAGGTCCTGTGCGTGGGAAGTAAATAAAAGTTTATTCATTGCGTCTCTATAAAACAAAATGTCGGGTTCACTTTCATATAAATTTTTCATTGCTTTTTAAAGACATTCCACCAATGGCTTGTGTGGGAAGGGATGGGCGGAAGGAAGGCGGGGTTTTGGGGCTATTTGACACCCCCCTGCCAATCCCTAGTAATCTACATTGGATTTATTCTTGATCTGGGCTTGGTTTAGGGGTTTGTTGTGACAAGATCAACATAGAGATTCATGGTGAATAGACATGACAGGTTGTGGTCCATGGAAATCCACCTGTAACCGCATGGTCTTGCCTAGATGTTCATGTAGACCCACAAAGAAACTCATATCTATATCAATCATTCAAGAGATATTCGGGCATTTGCACTCTGTAGAAAATTTGTCTTCTGCATATTAACATGATGGTGATGGCTCCTATAAGATATATGACGGTATACCATTAAATCTGCATTGTATTTATTCTTGATCCGGTCTTGGTATCGGAGTTAGTTGTGACATGATCAACATAGCTTTGCAGTGGTTAGAAACGAAAGTTTGTGTTCCATAGAGTGGTGAAGTGTGATGTCATAAATGATGTCATAAACATCTTTTTTTAGAATTTTCAAATTTGGACTTCATTTTCAGAAAGAGCATAACAAAAAATGTCCAAATACCGAAAATCAATTGAGATATGCCCATCCGAATTATTTTTTTTGTCAATGGGCAATCAGTGTTATAGTGCACTGTGCACTATAACACTGATTGCCCATTGAAGTAAAATTCATTCGGATGGGCATATCTCAGCCAATACGTAACATATTCAATTGATTTTCGGTATTTGGACATTATTATTGATGCTCTTACGGAAAATGGAGTTCAAATTAAAAAAGTGTTTTTATGACGTCATGGCTTCTGTACTCTATGCCTCCATGGAGATCCACCTGTACCCTCACGGTCTTGCTTGGATGTTCATGTAGCCCTGCCTAGCTTGTGTCAAATAAATATTCAGGGTTAAGGATCTCAAAACGGGCCCAGCCAAGCCTATGAAAAAGCGTAGGTGCCCATGCACATGTACCTAACTTATTCAAACGCATTATAATAGAGTGATGAAATGTGACGTCATCAAAAATCTATTTTGAGAATGTTCAAATTTGAACTTCCATTTTCCGAAAGAGCATAAAAAATAATGTCCAAATCAATATTTATGACGTCATAGCTTCTGTACTCTGATCCCTTCTAGAGAACTAGAAGTGAAACTAGGGATGGTCCTGCATCCTGGTCCAGCTCTCGCCTCCCAGTCTATTCGAGCGTAGTCCACGTTCAGGTGTGGCAACATATGTTTATAATTGTCGTCAGTACTTGTATTGACAAACGGACAATGTCCGAGTGGGCGATATCAGAAGGATGATTATGTCATTAAAAAGTTACAAGATATTTATGTTCCACACAAATAGAAATTGACAATAATCACTGAAGGACAGTGGGTGGCTATACACTGGCTATAATTGGTAATTGAATTACGAATTTCTTTCATTTAGGGCTCCTCCCAGATGGTTTAATTTGTTTCACCCATTTTCTGCGCGAGGTGAAGGAAGTGTTATATTTAGCGCACAAAGGCGGTAATTACGAAAGAGGATGTTTTGTCGTGCCCAGAGCGCTTTTCGTCACAATGACCACCGCATGCTTGTTTGGTCATCACCTCGCTGTTAAGGGTAATTTAGAAATTTCCAGAAAATATTGAAGCATTTAATGTGCTGCTCATTACTCTTGATGACGAACTGTTGATGAGGGGTTCTAGAATTCCAGGAATATATATAGGCTTTGCTCTCCTTCCCTTAGAAATGATACCTTCAAATTGTAAAATATTTATCTCAGTAGGTTTTTGTAGCATCAGATATGTTTGAAGTAGGAAGTTATTCAGTGGAAAAAATACATGGGGTGATCTAGGGGATTCTTAAGATCTTAAGAGAGTCCCCAGTAAATTTGCACCAATGCAAAATCAATTTCAGAGCGAATTTATTGAAAATTACCCCCCCCCCCTCCCCCCCCAAACAAAAAAAAAACAAAAAAAAGAAGGCAAAAAAAAAATCAACAACAAACAAATCTGTTCAACTTGAAAGAGAATCATATGTGAAAACAACTGCTTTAATAAAGAAATGTTAGCAATCAGTATAAATAAAAAACATGGATTATTCTGTTACTTTTCACAATGTTCAGCATAAACAATGTATTGAGACGTCTATAGGGCAGTGCATTTTAGCTATGATAAAAGTTCAAAACGGTGCTGCACTTTTCCGAAAGCAAATTCACACTGTTGACAATTTCATAGTAATACCAGTTTGATTTTGGTGATTTTGAGCACCTAAACTCCAGAACTGTTTGTGGTTTCCCAATAAGTGTAATATGCCTTTAAACTGTCATGTGGTTAAAAACAGATTCACACCTTATTGTAGCAATGACCTTAACTTTTTCCCAGCAATTAATTTGTGTCTTCCCACATTGTAAAAACAGACTGAATTGAATGGGCAATGATAGACATTTATTTGCCTATTTTTTCCCCCAGAGAATTGTTATAATTGACAGTTTTCAAAGTCAATGTTCTCTCTGCGCCATTGATATTGCTAGTGTAATTCAATTCATACACAATTGTTACTTCATTATGATAGCTACATGTTTACACACTAAAAACGTTTTTTTTTTAAAATTATTGCAAGTTCAACTGCATCATTTAGAATTTAAAATGTAGAATGATAAAAAATGGGTTCATTTGATTATGTAAAAACATCCACATAGATTCATGGAATAATGTTGACACTCCTGACAATGATGTCATTTCGTGTCCTCCCCTCGATACTACCTTGCAGAACCGACAGACATGTGAGGGGAACATTAGGGGTAGCCCCTTATTAGCAGAAGGGGAAACTGTGTTCTAAGGAAGATGTCTTTAAAGTTGGTCAGAGAATACGAGGTGCACGATGAGGGAAAACCGTGATAGGAAGAAGCAGTTAAAGAACTTGCAGAGTATGATGTGTCCTGGACGTAATTCTAATTTGATTGCAGAGAGGAAATATTACGCATTGCCCGACAAGAGCTGGGGAAAGGTTCTGAAATGAGGCGACCTACTAGGTCCTTCATTGGGTGTCAGCAGTCTAGCCACGAGGGTAATTCCCTGGGGAACCAACTATTAAGCCTAATTAGTTCTTGTGTAGAAAATCTTTTTTTGTCAAACAAAGAACCCACAGATGAAACCAAAATATGCTTTATTTTGGACTTGATTTCATCTTTTATTTGGATGTTTCTGTAGTAAAGTTAACCTCGGAATGACCACCCCCCCCCCCCCCCCCCTCACAATTTTCTTGTATCACTTTGCCAACCTTCTTCTTCCTCTAAAAAGGAATGCAACAATCGGGTGATTCTAATTTATGAAATAGCTGTTTGTCTTTCGAAGTAAACAATCAATGTTCATACTAACCCTGTAGTAAGTCGGTTATTTGGAAAACCGGTTAACCGACGGCAAAAACTGGTTAACCGTCGTGTAACCGTTTCACTACAGGGCTAGTTCAAACAATATTATCTGCTACCATATTACTTTAATTAGGTACCACAGACAATTTAAGATGTGCAGTCAAAATCAGTGTGTGTGCGGGTACAGTGGTGAGGGTGCAAGTGGCCAGCGCTCTCCCAGGCTACGCCGATTGGACGCACCAGTATCAAGCACTGATTGATCTGCGCTGGGCCACCAACCCGTCACGACGTGGGTCGCACCAACTTTAAAATTGCATCCGCGCAGCTCAAATCATGTCTTTAGTACCATACAATTCGCTGGACAAAAGAAACGCATGACTGCTCTCCCTTTGTAAGGAAGACAATGTGAGCCATTCTTATGTACAGCTAATTCGACGGCAGGCCGTGGGGCGAGAATGTTTCAGTGTTCCGAGGATCGCTGGAGACGAAAAAGTAGTAAATTTAGGAAACGACATTGCCTCAGAAAAATGGCCCTAGCATCCAAACGCCTTACCCAAAATCCATGTTCATGGTATCATTTTGTTGGAAAAAGAATGTTCTATCCAATGAAATAAAACATGACATTTGGTCGATGGTGTCGAAGAAATTAACGATCGTAAGTGTTGCAACCTTTCTGGGACACTCTGTATAGCCCTGGCTCTGGCTTAGTCGTCAACGGGCTTATAACAAGATGTAGGAAAATGCAGTTTGTTGAGAAATGGTCTGTGAATGTGAGTCACTTGTCTGCAAGCTGCGTGTATTTCCTTCTTGGTAAACCTTGTGACTTTGACTAGGGAGTCTTACGTTCAGAGACTGTCTCATCCTAGGGCTACCAGGGCTAGGGTCCCTCCCATTTCTCTCTCTCCTATTCAATAATCCATTGAATATGCACACAGATGCTGCGTAGACCCCACTCCTTGTGACTTTGACTAGTGTTCAGCCGGAGACTGCCTTCTTCTCATTCCTATCTTCCTATTTCAACCAATTGGAAGATGAAAAACGAAAAGTAAAAATGTCACTTACAAGTCAAAATACTACATTCTAACTAAATTTATTTTAATTTATTATTGTACATACAGTGTAACCAAGAATTATTTGGACACCTTGAAAAAATCGCTTTAATTTAAATGATGCTATAACAAATTTTGAAGAAAATGTTTGGTAAAAAGCTGCCTAAAATTCATTGTATGGGCCATTCTTTGGAAAATGAAACTTTTTCGGAAAAATTGAAGTTTTAATTTTCTGTTGTTTTGTTCCATTTTTGGAATGATCCATGTGTAAAGTTTCATGAAATATATGATTTACATTAAACAAAGACACTTTCATACTCATTTGCATAAATTTACATATTTCAATAGTTTTCTAAAATCATAACCCAGAAAATAATCAAGATATCGAAAGGATAGTTAGCAAGCTTATTCTTCTCATTTTCCTGTACATGTTGATACCAACTTTGTAAAAATTGAACTTTTCATTCCTTTCTAAACCTGATATTATAAAATTCACATTTTTCCATTCATATTGTACATGTCACACACGTGACCGGCCCAAAATGTCACACAGTGACCAGACGTTGCCACATAATTAAATACAATAAAAAACAACGGTTTGATATAATTCTTATTCATTGCTATTTTTGTACTTACTGATCTATAATACTTGTCTGGTAATAAGATGAACATTATAGCTTTTCATATTTCAAAGGATTTCCCAAATGACATTGAGTTATGAAAAAAGCGCTCCGTGTGAAGTCACACACGTGACCCATGCCATTTGACCTCTGACATTGAGTAACGTAATCCTTATAAAATCTTTTGTGTTAAGTCTGAAAGACTTCAACATATTCAAGTCACATACAAAGTAAAAATCATTATACCTCTTATACTTACTGAAATATAAGCATCCTATTTCAAAAATTTTCATGTTTTGGGTCACACACGTGACCAAGAATGGCCCGTATGTGTTTATTAGATGCTGCTTTGTTGAAATCAAGATAGAATATAAGACCATTTTTGAAAAATTATCAAAATAGTTAGTTTCCCTTTTTTTCAGGGTGTCCAAATAATTGTTGGTTACACTGTATGTTACGTGCCCTTGCCCTTGCCCTTGCCTTTGCTTCTTGTTTTCTGAATAAAAATACTAGCCTGAATTTGACTTTCACTTGCCCTGGGCAATCAGGCCAGTTTAGCATCCTGCTCTCATGCATTCCTTCTTCTTTCCCTTTCTATATGAATACTACTTACATGCATCATACATGTGCACATACATGTAGTCAAGACAATGATGCAAAAGTATCTTATTTTTGTTGAGATTACCTCATTTTTTGACGCAAGTGAAACCTTGCACGTTCTCCTACGGAAGTTGTATCAACGTGACTTCTTCTGGTATTGCATTCAGTTTGACGGAATGATACAAGTAATTGTTTCGCATTGATGTCTGCATCAAGATGGGGATGCTGATGAGATTGTTTAAGAGATTAGGGAAAGTCTTGTTCTGCGCTCAGGGTGAGCGTTCCCGATCGTTTTTATAGATTGAGAAGATCGCGCATTGCCCCGTTGGGCCATTATTTCTGACGTCTGATCGCTTTCTTGGTGTCCCCAAGATACCCAGTATGCACAAGATTTATTTTTGTTCAGTCGCATCAGCTATTCTGTGACGGCCTCTTCCTGCCATTCATTTCATGATCTAGGCGTAAAAGCAAAGATAGGGAATTTTTTTTTTAGTATTCACTCAAGGAGATACATGTAGATATTAGGGGCCCGTTTCATGAAAGGCTCTTAACTATGTTCGTACATGACCTTGGTATAACTTTGACATTTACAGCAACACGTGTTGCATGAAAGCATCTTTGCTATTATACTTCCAACCTTGTCCTTTGTGATCGGAACAAGCGCCATTCGTTTGTTCAGTAACAGTCACAGATCAGACACGGTCACGTGACAGTTACGAGGGTCTTGGCTAGAAGAGGCTTTCATGAAACGGGGCCCCTGGCTACTGATTATTTTGGGGTAGGGAAAAGTGAGATGGAGGGAAGTAGAATAGAGGTGAGCATCCTTTGCTGAAAACAAGAAAGCTCGGTTTTCATTTTTCAAATGACTCCCTAATTATGGAGATATTTATGATTGAAAAAGTGTTCAGGAACACTTTTTTTTGTAGTCAAAATCAATGGGTAAATGTGATAAAATCTGACATTAATTTCCTTTTTTTTTGCTAGGACCTAGGTAAACATCAACATTGCACTTTTCCTTTTTAATAAGAATCTTACAGTGAGAATGGTATAATTAAATTTCAAATATCTCCTTTGGAAAAATGTTATAAAGTTAATGGCTCTCTGTAACGAGCAACTACAACAGAAAAATGGGAAATGTGATTTTTTTCCTTCAGATTGCTAATATCAGTGAAGCTGTAAGGAGCAACAATTATCATTATAATTAAAAGAAAAGTGTAGACTAATAATGAACTTAACTGTTTATTCCAAGCCATTGCTCTGATCTTAATGTCCACATAATTACATGAACTGCTCCAAAAGTCAGAAACACATCAGTAATGTACACAAAGTAAGCAGCAGCAGCAAGAACATTAACAGATAAAATGTCATGATTTTCAAACAATTTGTGTCAAACGAAGCCATAGATTGGAGGACATCAGCAATTTCTCATTACATTCTCTCTGAGAAACTGGGTAATTGAAACTCAATGATTCCCTTATTAATTTCCCAGCTTCCTCTATCTGAAACCTTTCAAAGGCACTTAAAAGAATTTTAACCGGAGGTGTCTCTAGTCAGTTCGGGTTTCCCATTTACGTAACCAATGTCGTCACTTACTAGGCGTACGTCACGGTACGTGTACATCTAGGTGCCCCGAAGTCTCATCAATGCGTAGATTTCCCCTTTTCTACGAAAAAACATGTAAAAATGGGAAGTTCATCTTGATGTGATATAATAATTATTCTTTGTCTGATAGAGACGAGGAAGCACTGATGCCTCTATCCCCAGCCCTCGCTTTTGTTTTTTCTAATGAGCCCTGTATTGAGGTGATTAAAACTACTGATTGGAGGTTGCTATGGTGATTTACTTTTCTAAAATATAATTTGTTCTTATCACAATTCATCAAATTTGCCGGAAAAATGAAATAAAAGGCTCATACAAATAAATGCGCAGAAAGGATTGTCTTTGAAAAAGTTTGCAAGTTTACAATTGGTGCAAGCTGAATTTGTATCATAAATAGTAATGATAAGTTTCCTTTCTTTTTAATTTTATAACTTCACATCATCATCATCATCAAAACAAACTATCTTTTACAAAGCTTCAAAGTGTGTTAATTATTCATGTCGCTTTTCCCCCAATATACCTTGGTTATCAGCCTGTTTGAAAATTAAAGAGACTGATGTACTAAGTTGTGTCTTTGAACTTAATTGGAAACAAAGTTTTTATCTGTGATATTATGAATTTGTTTTTGGTTTTACTTTTATTTTTTATTTGCATGACAATAAAAAAAAAGTGTTTAAAAGCATAACTTTAATTCCTTCATTTCCAGTAATTTCCCCCTCCTAGGAATTGATATCTTTCTGAAATTTTGAATCCCAACGAAGCGTGGGTATGAATTGTCAAACATCTATTTTCCATGCGGAGTTTACGAAGAAATGCAATCAGCAATTTACCCTCGAAACTTGAATGGCTATTCGTTTCTGGGCTTCGGATTTAGCGACAGGCAGCTAAATTCCAAGAAGTCAAAACATTATCCTTCATTTTGTACTTAGTCATTAAATATGATACCCTATGTAAAGTTAAAGGTTTTCTTGATTGATATTGAGGTGTGATATAAATATCCAAGCAGTATTCTTCGTTAATGATAAACATTTTTTTTGTTAAAGGCAATTTTCATAGAAATTAGATGGTAATTGATCTGCTGCATTTGTATGCATGCCTGAATCCTACCAAAAGATTCCCATGACTACGAGAGAGCACTCAGAGATGATAATTGTTCATGTGAGCTGCTATATAAATCCCACGATTTTTCATCATCATCATCATCCTCAATAATGGATTGTCTTGCTGCTGGGTGATTGCTACTTGGGATGATGTTCGGGGGGGCGTCAACACAGTACATAATGCGTGAAGCCCCGTGACATCTGCAGTAATCATTAGGTGAGTGTGTAGACTGTAGGAATGTTCTGGGAGGCCCGTCACAATCGCACAAAGATGATGTTGATGATGATGATGATCATCATCCGCAACATTTGTATAGTACTGCCATTTATCTGTAAATACATTGAGAGGCACCCAGGAAGTGTCCTACATGTGCACGTGAATAGAACAGTGTCTCCACGAGAAAGCATGGGAGAGAAGCGAGCTAGTGAAACAGTATTTGCTCCAGCGACAATTGCTCCCATGACAGTTGCTACGGGGGTCTATCGCCGTGTTACTGTTTTTAGTAAAAGTTAGGAGGGCTAGGGTTAAAGCAGGGCTCGACACTAGCACTGCCCAGGTCAAGTACAAATTGGTGTCGGGCAAGTGAAATGTCATAAATTGTCTGGTTTGCTTGCCCGATCGGGCAACTAAATAATTGTTAAACTATGAGAGAACAATGTAATTTCTTCCATCTAAATCTCATCAAGAAGTAAGAGGGCAAATAAATTTTATATTGGGGCAAGTAAACCTTCAAAATTGTTATGATTTTACTTGCCCGAAAGGGCCTTAGAGAAAAAAAAGTTAGTGCGGAGGCTTGGTTTAAGGGATAGTACAGTTCTGGTCAAACATAATTTTAGTAACTAAAACTTTTCAGTTATTATTCAAAAGTAACAGTTATAATTCAATGATGCATGAATGGTAGAAAAACATATCAACAGCTAAGTTACAGGGGTTTTTTTCATTGAAAAATCAGCTATTATCCAGAGACCAAGTTTCAACCATTGTTTTATCAAAATATGTGAATGTAATGTTTGGTAAAAATAATTATTCAATAGAGAGATCATCAAAAACAATTTTAAAACCATTTAAAAAAAAAAAAATTTGTGTAGGATTTATAAATTATTTCTCAAATGATTGAATAAAAGTTGGTCCCTAACAATATTCCAATCAGATATATTTATGGATATTGCAGCTGTTTATGAATTGATTATTTCTAAACAAAGTTGATTCTGTGTTTAAAAGAGTGTGCTTTTTCAACTTCTACACTTAGATTTTCATTACCCCGCAAACAAAATAAATACTTGAAGTGTCCTCTAAACCCAAACTGAACTATTCCTTTAAGTCCACGATTGACTTGTCCCTTTAAAACTAAGCAGACCACATTTACCTGCAGCGCAAGTGCCCACTCAAATATTCTGCACTTGAACAAGATGCATGGGTGGCTAATTAACCTTACTGTAACTTCCACATTTCGCCTGGAGCCTCCTGCAAGAAAGTGCGCACATACCTGTGTGTGTTTTTGTGTGTGCGCATAAGTCTGTGTGCATATGTCTGCGTGTGTGGGGGTGTGCCTGCATCTGTGTGGTGCATGTGATTGCGTGCGTGGGGGTGTGCATGCATTTGTGTGATGTACGTGTGCGCTCTGTGCACCCACCGGCAGTGCATGAATAAATAGTGAGGTAATGGCAGATGATTCCGGCAGGCCACACTCGCAGAGCAAAGTGCATGAATAAGTTAGTTACTATCGCAATTGGGAAGCCACTTGCTGGATTTTCTCTCTCAAGAGTACGGCTATTTAGTTAAACCGCAGCAAGAAAACCACATTTCTCGTGCACACCTCAGTTTGGAATTTGGTGTTTAGATGCATCTCCTGGAATATAATTGGTGCAATGTTGTCTCTTTTTTTTTTGGTGTGAAATCGACCAGTGAAAAGTTTTTTTTCTCTCCACAAGATGTGCATAATGTGATTGGCCTTTTCTCTTTGCATCTTGTGATTGATTAGCCGCCAATCTTAGATGGCACATACATGTACCATGTATTTGCAGCGGAGCTACAAACCTTCCTAAATTTAGAGGAAAATTTCATCAATTGAGACACGATAGGGAAGAACCTTCTTGGTACTCCGCTTCATGCTGTGAAATTCTCTCATCACCTTCATACATGTGTAGATTGCAGGAGGGAGTCTACAGATGGACCTACATTTACATAATGGATAGGAAACTCTCGCTAAATGACTTTCTCTGACTTTTAAAGGTGAAAACCTTTATATGACTTTATCAGATGAAAAGCTCTCTGTGACCTAAAAGATTGTGTGATGAAAAATTCAGTACTAAATATCTTTTGTGTTTCTTGAGAAGAGGAGCGTAGCATCATGTTTGTGTGATTTTGTGTCAACTTTGGAATTAGACTTGTTTGCCTTTTATTGAAACACATCTATTTCAAAAGATTTAGTCTTACGAGCGTGCGGTTCAGTTTTGTTTATTTTGTATTCCTGTACTGCTTTGTTTGGTTTGTCATGCCATCCAAGGCTCGTGCTCGCATCATGAATGCTTTCATTAAGAAACTGTCCTTTGGGACTCGAATGAGCTCGTCTTTAGACGTCTCTGAAGTAACCCAGGTAAAGCCATCTTAACCCTTGGAGATGAATCCATTTTCATCAAATATGCAATCTCTGATATCTCAGATCTTCAAGAGGTGAAGAAACCACTGAAGACTAGATTCAAATTAATTTGGTATATTTGTAGAAACACTATTAAACCTGAGTAGTGTTAGTACTAGTCCTGAATGGGTCAAGACAATGTCATCAGCCGAGCTGTAAACATCTGTGGGTTTTAATCATTTGTTTTACCGTTGATGCATTTTGATTTTAAAAAATCTATCAGAAATATTCACAATTATCAGGATTTCATAGACTGAATTTCAAACTTCTGAGTTGTGTTATTTTACCCGAGGAAGTTACACCATAATGACTAATTAAAAAAAAACATCTCATATTTTCATTGTGCTTCAGTTGTGCTTATAAATGCAGATATCTAGATTGGAAAGGTTCTCTTTTTCCCCCCTTTTTTTTCAGTGATACTTTTTGAAGAGTAAATTATCAGAATAAATCCCATTTTTTACCAAGTTATAGATTTAAATCAAACTCCTCAATCTCTGTTCTGCTGCAGGTAACACTTGTGAGTGCGGAGAGACTATGTCGCTACATCCCAGCCACCTCATTGCCATCAGAGCTGGGTGGCTCAGCAGAGGTGAAGCACCTTGACTGGCTCAACTCCTGTCTGGACCAGAACGGCGATAAGAACCGCAACTCCAGAGACCTCAGCGACGCCCTCATCGACACGCCTGCGGCCCAGGAGGCCAACACCAAGGCAGTGGAGCTGTACGTGCAGCCGGACCGGTTCCGGGGCACGTACGGCTCACCGATAGACAGCATCGGGTTCGTGGTGGACATCAACCGGGGGAGCAGAGGGAGCACAGAAAGTCTGCGGTCGTCCACGAGTCACAGCGAGTCGCTGCAGACAGATCCCATCAGAGGCAGCATTGAGGACATGAAGACAAACGGGAGCAGCAGTGACGGAGCTAACAGCACCACAGGCAACGGACCATTCATCACAGAATCTCGGGTGACCTATGACCCCGTCTCCTTCAAGGGTCACCGACTGAGTGGCAGCGACATGGAGGAGGGAGGGGAGAAGGGGCAGAAGGATGCCAAAGAGAAGCACGAGACGGAGATCGACGAGAAGGAATGCTCGGATGTAGACAGCTTGCCTGACCTTCCACCTCCGAAACCACCTCGTCCACGTCCAAACGACTCCCCACCCCCTGTGCCCGGCCGAAGAGACATACCATCGCTATCGCTTTCGTCAAACGAGTCGGTTCACCAACCGACAGACAGCGGAATGGACCTAGAGACATTAGTATCGTACATCATGGCCATGAGGCAACGGGGTATCTACAAGGAGTATGCAGCTATCAGGGCAGAACCACCTGCAGGAACCTTCCATGCATCAAAGTAAGTACAATCACACTTATTGCTAATTTAAAACATAAAGTGTATATATATGGTGGTTAAGAAATGCAATCTCGGGTAAGTTGAAAGTTTGAAGTTTACATATCCTTCTTGTGCCCAGAATAATACAGTTTCACGCCTTGGGAAATTTGGAAATTTGGAAAAAATTTGGAAAAGGCCAAGTGTCATATTTCTGAATTCAAATGATGCTAATTCTCCCACTTTAAAAAAAATCTTTAATTGTCCCGTTTAACCCTGATTTACAAGGCTTTTGTACTTGACGCACTGGGACCAACATTCTTGAATTTATATAAAGCTAGCAGGGTTGAACGAATAAGGGCCTTGATTCCCGTAGACTATTTGGTTTAGGTATAACATGCATTCTGCATCTATAGACTACAGCCCAAATATTTGTTGGACCAATCCTGAACAGGTTAAGAAAGAAGGTCATGTTAGCTATCATCCTGGAGGGATGCAACACTTTACAGACTTGACACATGCACAGTCGGAAGCACTTTCCCTAGAATGTAACTGAGTCCAGGGAGGTCTTGTCTGCTGAGACAGTCCAGGTGAGGGGTCTATCCCGGGCTGGAATGACCTGTATCATGTTACCATAGGAACAGCAGGACCATCCAAGGTAAAGTTAAGTTCTGAAGGATGCTAAAGACAATGCTATAAAAAAAAATGCATTTAAATTGATTACGACAACACAACAAAGAGTTGAGAATAATGAAGAAACGGTTGAGTTGAGTAGTTCATTACTATATATGGATTTAGGTTAGGTTAAGGTTTAGAATTAGGTGTAGGATAATTGTTAAATTTAGTTTAGTTTTCAGTATTAAGGTTGAACAATCTTTATTGGTTTATGAAAAACTAAATATGGAAAAGTGATGAACCACTTTGCAGAGTGAGACAAGCATAGCAGGAAACATTTTTGTTAATGATACCAGATAAAACTACCCAGGTGGGAGGTCTCTCACCAGTATCAAAGCCCAGTCTCAAGTTACCATGGAAACAGCAGGACTGTCGTTAAGTCTGGCGGTCTTTGTCTACTCACCTGAGTTTGGGAGACAGCGGGATGGCCAAAGGAGGAATTGGGATGGAATTTCTGGTTTCGGTTTTGTGAAGAAGAAATAAAACGAATCCAATACAAAAATGTACAGCCTTGATAAATCATAGTTTTAAATATGGAAATGAATCCTTCTGAAGAAACAGTGAAGTGATCATTAGAATAAGCACTATTTCTTCTCAGAGTCTCAGGTATTTGTAGCACACAGTATTTTTTTAATCCAAAGATTCACTTACATTCAGTAGCTGCTTGTCAAGAAGTGAAAAAATACCAAGCCCCTGTAATCCAAAAAGAGACCTAAAAAATCTTAAATGGGCCCTAGTAATTTCGCATTTTATAATTGAAAGTTTGATGCAAAACAAATTTTTACAGTACGATTTACTATGGGTAAGCTTGAAAAGTAGCCCCCTGAAAAAGTGTCTTCAAGCGATGGTTGTGGTATTTATAGGCCATATTGCCCTAGTAGTTGGCTCATAGGGGATTATGTGGAAAGCCTACTCGACAAGTTGCCAGTGACAAGTCCCAGAAGGATCGAGCCCAGTGGTTCCGGTCTACCCCTCAACTCCTCCGGGTCTCAACACTCACCATGAATCATGGACTCCTTGTGAGGCCTTGTGACCTGCCTCTAACCCTTTCCTTTACTAGATTTAGGGAAATAAATGCATGAACAAATTTTTTTTTTCGGTGGGCTTGTTAAAATTAAGTTTTTATGCCTTAAAATAGATCTCGGATTTTTGATGTCATTGTACTCTATTATGGGGGATCTTAAATATAAATTTGGAAGTATTTTAAAATGTAAATTCTTGGACTTCCTAAACCCAATGGGGGAAAAATTTGCCAGGGCTCAGGTAACTCAGCCCCAATTTGACTAAAGTTATTTGGGCACTTGTATCATTTTAGAGGGATTGGCAGTATTTCTAAGGCTTCATCAATCTAATGGGGGGTGGGGGTGGGGGAGGGGGGAAGTATGCAAGGGTTTGGGTACTTTAGCCCCCATTTGACTTAAAGAGCCTTTAAGAAAGAAAAAAAAAGAGTCCACATTTATTCGCATTGAGTTCAAATACAAAAAAAATGATATGCGTATTTGCAATAACTGCAGCCATTTTGTATACATTGAGGGGCTAAATTACCCCAAACCTTTGCATATTTTGTACTGTACTGTATACAGACTCCCATATGAGGCCCTGTGACCCGCATGGAATCCTATTCCCATGCAGGGGAAAATTTACTAGAAATATATGTTTATGGATAATACATGAATTAGTGTCTGTCCAGGGTCTATTGTTCAAGCCTGACGACTGACGTAGCATGATAAATAATCAAATGTTTGAAATCCTTTGGGAAAATGAAGAATTTTTACTGGGGCTCCACATGAGGATATATTAACTGCCGTTAACCCTCATACTGTAGTTTAATTAAGAAGAAAAGGAAATAACCAAATTTATAGGGCTTTCATGTGATTTTCAGAGTATATTTTGGGCATTACATTATTTTTAATTGCTTTGAATCCTAAATAAATCATGATTTAATAGTATATAACAAATGTGTTACAGTTTTAGAATACAGCCAAATAAATCATAATCAAACAATAAATAAAACAACATTGTACAGTATTCATAAGCTGTAGATGGGAACATGAACTTGTATGTTACTTTGTAGGTATCTAAATGTCTATGGTTTTGCAATCTGGAGGAAAACATTGCAGAACGATTCCCCAAACACTAGAAAATATAACTGGGAAACACGGCAGAACTAGTGCGACACAAAGAACAATACTTTGTAAGTTGTAGGTGGGAACATGAACTTGAAGTGGATACTTAGAAGCTACACGTAGTGACCTTTTATACAGAAGTTGGCATGATTTTTTGGAGCTGAAAATGAGCCACACCTTTTTCTAAATGTCTGTTCCTGTTTGCCTTTGTTGTTTATACTAGAAGGGAGAAGAATGAAATCAAAGAAATTTAAGAAAATAAACGTTTTAGGAGGACAGAACAAAGATATAATTTCTTGTTTTAAAACAATAAATTTATGAGCTTCCTCCTAGATTTTGGATGTTGAAATGAAATATGATTTGAAATTTAGCACTCTTTATTTCTCCCCCAAAACTTAGTATGTATTTTTTGTGTGTATACCTTGCTTTAAAAACACATGCGAATGATGTTTGAGGAAATATTTGAGCTATTTTTAAATATTAGTCTAGGCAACCTTGGAAGTCATTTGACTTCTGAACATTTTGATGAAGGGTTACAGCACTGTCTATTTTTGTTTGATTGCACTTTCAATTTCCAGTAAGTGAGAATTCGGCCTTGTAGTCGCACTAAAAATAAAGTTTTCTCTTTCCATTCATAAAAAAGTAATTAAATCATGGCGACATATGTACTGTATGTATTTATACATGCACGTATAAAGGCTTGCTTTAAATAGATAAGATGATGAAATATTTAACAAACCGTATTACATTTGCATCGATCTACGTGTAACATGACACGTTTGTGGAATGAGAATGAGTGGAAGATTATATGGGAGAAAGCCAGAAGTGATGATTAAGTGATGATTAATGAGTATCCTTCAAGTTACCGCATCAGTTAAATAGTGGAAATTAACACGGACCTGATAGGCGTTGGTTTGCAGGAATGTAAAAATAAGTAAAAAGATGTAAAATGTGTCAAGAATCAATTTCAGAATTAGAAAATCATGCATATAAAACAAGAAACTATTATATACGTGTGTCTCATATAAAATATATTGACAAATTTGTGGCAGTTTTAATTGTTTTCCATGTACTAGTAATGGGACCACATACCTTTGGTATAATTTGTTTAATTGTGAATATTTAACGCTTTGCAAAACAAAAAAATACTAAAATCATGCATATAAAACAAGAAAATTATATATGTGTGTGAGTGTGTCTCATATAAAATATATTGACACATTTTTGGTAGTTTTAATTGTTTTCCATGTACTAGTAATGGGACCACCGCATACCTTATTTAATTGTGAATATTTAACGTTTTGCAAAACAAAAAATACTATGAACATAACAATAATTGCTCTGATAGAAGCATTTCTTAGTCGCTCTTAAATAATCTACTGTGGTTGTGAACTCATTCAAATGTAAACATTGGAACAGGATCCGACTCCCACCCTTAGTATGCTAATAGTACGGTTAACCTTTACCGGTTGCAGTTATTTGTGAGTTAGTTGTTAGTCATTTAATGTTGTTACAGGTTTGTCTGGAATTATGCAACAACAGCAGCAGCAACATCACCTTTGTTTGCAATTATTTGCTGTTTCTGCGCATTGTTACAAATTATATATCATTACAGTTGTCGTCTTCATCGTCATAGTCATCGACACTGTCATTGTCATCATCATCATTATCACTATCATCACCATCACCATGATCATCTTCATCATCGCGGAGCCCAAAAGCTTTTGGACATAAGCAATTTAGAACCCTCACAATGTATTTGTAAGGGTGGAAATACAAAATCTACATGTATTTCTTGTTTATTTTAGAGCGCATATCGAGCGACTTCTGAGTATTATCTTCGTCATCATCATCATAGTGCAGGAATGTCCCCAATACACTGAAATAAATACACCATGTGCTCATGGTCTGGTCTGATGCCAGATTGTGGCTTTACTCATCTGTTTCCAGGTTTAAACATTTCCATTTTTCGCAGAATTTGAGCACTGCTGGCCGTTCATATTGTTGCCAGGTGAAGCCCTGGCACATGGCCGAAGGGAAGTAGGAGTTTACACAATGTACAGTCACAGATCGGAGTGACGTGTAGTAACCTTACCTCTATGTTAAGTGACTCACTATGTTGTTGCAAGGGGTTGGGAAGTATTTTCGAGAGCTGCTGTTCAAGTTCAAATGTAATTCACCCAGACTTTAAATATGTACAGCTAAGAGCAACATAAATCTGTGCTAAATCCAATACTGTATGTGCATAATTCGGATTCAGACAACTCGCTACTACATTGAATGCAATCGTGCAAAAAGTATGAATTTAAGAAGAAATAGTTTAAAAAGCAAACCAAAAATGCCATATTTGTGGATCAAAGACAGTAGTTGCTAGGAAAAGGCGAAGGAGAGTGAGGGGGATTGGGGCGGTTCGAACGAGGGAATAGCCAGGGGGGTTTCCATTGAAGGCTGAAGTAACCAATCATAAAAGCTGGAAATATGACACATATCCTGTCTGCTTCTGAAAAAAAAAAACCTCTGATCTAATACCAACTGAAGTTCAAAATCCATCTGGTCGTAATTGCACATAGTTGGGGCAATCGCCCGTTTGTTGTTTGCGGTTTGGGGTGATTCAACTTATTACCTTATTATGTTGTTCTAGAGCAATTGCTAGTTTCTTGTTTGCGAGTTAGAGGCTATCAAGGTAGGCAGGGGGAGTCTGTGTCTTGGGTGTCACTGTCCGTGTGAGAACAAAATAGAATATTATTTTTGAGGGCTACTTCCTGAGACTGTCGGCATGAAAAATACTCTTGACAATTGTTTTGCATTTCAAGAACTGTAACAAGGTTTCGAATCCAGATGGTGTTGTTGTTGTCTATTTATAATCACAAAATTATCTTTCTCAGAAGTATGTTGTGTATAATTAATTCATCCACTGAGTCTGTCCGTTTCAGAAGTGAATTCCTGTGGGTGGCAAGAACATATATGTATGTGAACGTCATTGTGTATTTCTGAAAATAGAACCGGATTTAGATTGCAACCTTTAGGCAAAAGTACAAAATGTGTCCAGCATGTCACTAAAAAAAACAAAACAACCTTCCAAGAGCTTTATGGCTCATGTCACAAGAGTAGGAAGTTTGCAAATACAGCACCTACTCTCATTTTTTTCTTCCAACTTTCTATTCTTTCTCATCTAATCTTAGACTTATTGTATCACAGGAATTCGCAGAATCTCCACAAGAACCAGTACGCAAATTTCCTTTGCTACGACCTGTCCCGAGTCAAACTCCTCGCACTTTATTGAGATCCATAAACAAAATTTAATCGTATTTTCTTCTAACTTTCACGCTTCCTCTCCCCTATCGTCTTATCTCCCTTTTATCGCAGGAACAGGCAGAATGTCCACAAGAACCGGTACGCAGACGTGCTGTGCTATGACCATTCCAGAGTCAAACTCCCCTTACTCAACGGAGATCCCTACTCGGACTATATCAATGCAAACTACATGGACGGCTACAAACAGAAGAATGCCTTCATCGCCACACAAGGTATTGTTTAGTCTTAACCCGCCGTTCCCTTCGAGATTATGAAATCCCCATAGACTTTGCACATGGCCCACCCGATTCCCGTAAGCAATTTAAATTTATATTAATTTATTTCAAAAATATCAAAAAAGGCATAAAATACATTTACAAAAGAGTGCAACATCAATTCAACAATAATTCAAACTACATGGACAGCTATAAGCAGAAGAATGCTTTATTACTTTCATTGCCACTCAAGATAGTTTTAAGTGTTGATTAACCCCATTGAATAAGATTAGTATTTCCCACATTCTCCATATACCCAGCCTGAGAACTTTCAGGACCGGTCTTGAGTTGGTTAAAGCAATTAAAGTTGATATTTATTTAATTCATTCATCATAAAAAGGATAAAGGGATAAACTAAACATAAGTGTACCTTGAATGAAATGAGTACACTAACAATAGATTACACCAGAATAACTGTATGTGAATGTGGATTTAGGAAGTCCATGAAATGTTGAATTCCTATGAGCAGTTACAAAGACTGAGTAGAATTATGCATGCTTTTGATTTTGTTCCTTTCTGTATATACATACTGTGGATCCTACCATCTGCTTTTATGAAAGTATGTCTATAGATAACATTATGTAAAGTAATTGAATGTTTATTGTTTGATTCACCAGGCCCATTACCAAAGACGTTCAGCGACTTCTGGCAGATGATGTGGGAAGAGCACGTCCTGACGATCGTCATGACGACCAAGACGATGGAGAGGCGGGTCAAGTGTGGGCAGTACTGGCCTCTGGAGATTGGAGGGAAGGGGGAGTATGGCAAGATCTCGGTCGTCAATCTGGAGGCTGACTCGAGGAGGGACTACACACTCACCATGCTCACGGTGCACAATAACGCGGTGAGTTGAACCTCTTACCTGCCACTAACCACTCTCTCGGACCTTGCAACCCAGGGGGAAAATACCTCTATTTTGAGGATATCAGACATGGAATGTTATAAAAGGTTGGAATTTGCTTCCAGGATCATCAAGGATCACAGCCTCTGGTGCAGATCCTCCCAATATAGCTACTGGAAGTCCACAGCACGGACCGTATGAATGTTTTAACACCTGCTGTTCAATGCTCAATAGCGCCTTAAATAAATCCTATGGGGTAATGAAGGTTCTTCTCTGAGGTAGCTGGTAGCTAGGAGCAAGATTTTCAGTATTTTTAAAGTTGAGGATAAAGGCTTTCGTGGTGATTTTTACCAATAAATGTCTTATTTTTCATCTTCGTTCATTCACAGACGGGGGAGAGCAGGAGGATAGCCCACTTTCAGTTCACAAGCTGGCCTGACTTTGGGACGCCCCGGTCAGCGCTAGCCATGCTGGAGTTCAGGGAAGAGGTGAGGCAATACCAGGCCACAGCGGTCAAGGACATGAAGGATGAATGGACGGGTCATCCAGGGGGACCACCCATCGTGGTGCACTGCAGTGCAGGCATCGGAAGGACAGGTGAGTAAAACTGAGGGATGAATGGAGGGAAGGAAGGATGGATATATGAATGGGAAGATGAGAGAGAGGGAGTGATAAATTAGGAAGGAGGAAGAGATACAGAAGGAGTGGATGGACAGACAGACATGGAATGTTTCAATCATGCTGTATGACTGGATAAGGAGAGGGATGGGAAAGGAACAGAGATTGAGGGATTGACTAATTGATGAGGAAGGAGAATGAAGGTCGCTTTTAACAGTTCAGGGCATCTTGGGGAAAGAAAATGGTTATTGCAGCGTCAAGTGTTATCCTTACAATGTTCTCTTTGTTTTGCTCTGCTACAGGTACCTTCTGCACGCTAGACATCAGCTTGGCGAGGCTGGAGGACGTAGGAACGATAGACGTGTGCAACACCGTGCGACTGATGCGTGCCCAGCGAGCATACAGCATCCAGACACCAGACCAGTACGAGTTCTGCTACTTTGCCCTCGTCGAGTACGCGCAGCGCGCTGGCAAGCTGCTTGACGAACTGGACTTCAGTGGCTACGAGGATAGCGAAAGCGACAGTGATGATTAGCACTAGACAAAAAACGATGGACTCTGCTAAATTTTCAATGGTGAAAGGAGACGGAAGATTCACCCGAGTTGTTATCAAAAGCAACGAATGGAGGGATGAAGGAGAGATCAGATGACTAGAGCGATCAAAGTTAGGAATAGAAGAACAGCGATCAAACAGAGACGAGTAGGGGATGCAAGTTGCTGCACCCTACTGTTGGTAACCAGTGGACGCATCCAACATCTTTGCAGCCGCTGTTCCCTACTCTCTCTCTCATACTCCTGCCCCATTCTTCAAATGACTTTACAACTGCCATGCACAGAGCACTGGAGCTAGGGGCTAGGGGCACAGAGTAAGCCTGCTATAATAGTATCGTGCAGAAGAAAGCTTCAGGGATTTTTAGCACATATGCTTTCTTTATTTCCCATTTTTTTCTTGAAGAATGATAGACCAGCGAGCTAGCTTTCAAGGTAGGAACCTTTTCAGGCATAGCCTTATTTGCCCTTGTCGGCGGATGGGTTAGATGCAGGAGGCATTGGACATTGCTGACCACGGGTGGTACAGGCGGCTTTGTTTGGAAGTCGAGTTTCATTCCACCGCAAGATCTGATGGAGACGAGAAATTTCAGAAGAAATCATGGTGACTGCAAAAGAGAATAAAATAGAATTGGAATGAAGCACTCTGACGGTAGTGCAGTGTGATGCCAAATGAGTATGCGAGAATGCAAGAACTTCACAGAGTAATTTGAACAAATCTTACATTGTTTTTTCTCTCTATATTTAGAAGAAGAAACTATAATAAGATTTGTGTATTTTGAAGAGGATAACTAGAAATAGTGTGTTGAGCTTTCCAGAGGAACAACTGACGATCAATGTATTGGTGAATCACTAGCCTACAGTGACGGCACAGCGACATTTGTACTTTGTTTCGATGAAAGTAAAAGTGTAAGAGCCAAAGAGGAATGAATTCAATGGTGGAGGAATGGGACTATGCTATGTTCTGGTATCTACAAATAAAAAAACAAAATCATGTGGTTGTTTAATGTGCCATATATATTCATACATATATTTGATGCTATAGATATTTATTTTTAACTGTTTGCCTCATTCATAACTTGCACATCCATGTGTATGACATGCTTGTAGAATTCACATTTTGCACTCGATTCATTGAAATAATAACGGATTTAATTTGTGTCTAGTATAAAATTGGCAATTGAGAGAGATTCAGATTTTAAATTTTGAGTATTGTAAAGGAATTGGAATAATTCAGAAAGGAAACCCTGATGTTGCATATAGAGATGTGCGGAAACAGATGCAAGATTGTGAATGAAATATTAATATTCAAACATGGAGCTATGCAGGGATAATTCAATTATATTCTAGGACTACCTACTGTACCACTCAGCATCACGGTGAAATGTATGTGTGTGTGTGCACAGGTCATATTATTATACATTAGTGGATGTGCTCTCACAATCAAGATGATTTGATTTTGGAATAACATTCATTCTCCATAGAATCCAGCCTGAGTATTAAAGGGACCAGTCCTGAATGGGTTTATCAATTCTTTGCATGAGCGGGGGATTGAACATTTTTCGGAACCATACCTGAATTTGTTTATCATTGTTTTGTGGAGGGGGTATTGAATATCATTTCTATGCACAAAAATGCATCTACGTTGTGCCTATTTTCTGGCACAAATTGATATTTGCACTTACCATGTCAGCAGGGTATACCAACTCTATTATAAACATCATGTGTATTATGCACCATTGTCGCTGTAGTAGTTATGAATGACAGTAATGAAATACTAAATTGCTAAATGTTATGCAACTCTTCCTTGTTCAAGTAAACTTGGAACTTGTTTCTTATAAAAATTATAACGATAAAGATAATGTTAATGAAAAGAACAGTTATTTTATGTTTATTGAAGTTCAGATCAATTCCAGTTAAATTAATAATACTACGATGTTGTTATTGGGGGTTTAATGTAGCGGTGTTATTAATTATAATGGACAAAAAATATTCAAATTAAAGACGTAGACGTGGTTTACTTTAACCCAGGGTTAAATTTAACGCACTGTTATCAATTTGGGTTAAAGAATGTAGGATGTATCTGGTGCAACCTCTCCCTTGGATTGGTAGCCCCAAACAAGAAAAAAAACCATCTACAATTCTGATACAAGTGGTGACCAGTCGGGCAAGTAGAATGTAATATGAATGAAATGTTGGTGGCCACAGGGCCCTGTTTCATAAAACATTTGCAAAAGTGTCCAATTGTATCTACCATGGAAACAGCTGCAATACTGTGTGCTGATTGGCTATTGATCTACTAGTTACAATAATTGGACATTAACAAAAAAAAAAATTGGAAATGTTTTATGCAACAGGGCCCAGAAGCTTATTTCAGGTGGCCTTAGTCCAGCAGTAATGTAGCCCTGTCCTGTGGCACAATGGGCAGTTCAGGTACATTTTGGAATTTTGCCATCTAGGTAAAAGGACTTTTAACTTGTTTAAGGTGAAAGTTTGATACCCAGCGATAACCCCTAATTGGGAACAGCAGGAAGAGAAAGAAGAAGAGAAAAAAGTCAATGTTTAATATGCTTTGTTCCAAGAGAACAGCACCAAAAACTCTTGACATATTCTTTATCGCTGGAGGTCAAGATCTATTTGCTGTTATCTTTTCAATCTTCATATATATGCTTCATTATCACCCCATCAGCAAAGCACAAAAACTCTTGACCTTTTTCCTGCTTAACCCATTGGAGACTATCATATGCATTGCCTATAGACCCCTGCCTGTGTATTAGTATGACTAGTCATGGACCCTGTTTCATAAAAAACTTGTGCAATTGTTGTTAGTGCCCAATTATTGTAACTACCATGACTACAGCTGCATTTCTCCTTGCTGATTGGCTGTTGGCCTACTTGTTACAATTATTGGACATATACAAGAATTGGACAAGTTTTATGAAACGGGTTATACTTGCCTGACTGTGCCACAAGAAAAATAACAAGTACCATTGCTATACATATTAACAATCACATGAAACATGTTACTCCACACATCATACCTTTTTATACATCTCTCATATCGGGACTGGGGGTCATCTTTTATTTTGTACGTAGTATATAATAGTATTTTTGTCACTGCAAATCAAACTAAATAAAAACAAAAAATGTGGGATCATCTTATATTTAAAACTGCTATTGCTTTGTATTTGTGATTGATGCACATGATCAATCAATGGAAGAAGATGTGAACATTGTATTTGGTAATTTCATTATGATATGCAGTAGTTTGTGATTTTCATTGATTAGATTCATTAAATCTTCATCTCATTCGCTTTAGTTCTAACAATTAGCAACCCAAGAGAATAGACCATAGACTATACCTCATAGTAACGTGTCAGTATTTACAAGGATATTCATAAACTGAATGCAAATCAATATTTTTCTGGGTATGTGAATGTAAAGTGAAGGTATAAAAATGATATTGTCGTAACATATACTATGTAAAAGAAAGAGATATATTTTATAATTTCTGCCTATTTATATTACAACTGTGGATGTTTTTTTTTTTTGTTGGTCGAAGAAAACATTTAAATTTATTCTGGATTGAGTGTGTATGTTACATAGGATTATGTATATATTTAATATTTATGTATACTACTTGTATTTAGTTTCAATCCTTGTACATGTTGTTGTTGTTTATACATGTATGTATGCGCCATTGTAATTTTTCTGTCCTAAGCAGAGGGCATGTTGTACAGCGTCCGTCTGTGTCCGTTATAAGTTATGTCATCCATTTTTTTTCTTGCAATTCTGCTACTATGCAGTACAATTGTACAAAGGATTGAATATAATGTCACTAATCATTTTGCTACAACGTATACATAATCATACAGGATTGTCAGTAATGTGGAATTTGCTTTGAAGTGTTTAATTTTGCTTCAATGTCTTGCTAATATTGCCTTCAGAATGCTATTATTCCTTCTTATTTATTTTTTTCTCTCCTATACAATTAGACATAGAATCTGTCTTTATCCATGTTTTTTTTTTTTTTTTTAATCGTTGATCATGAAATAACAAGAAACCAATCATGCAATGTTGAATAGTGAATTAACTATAACGTTTACCCACCCAACCTTGTTTATGTTTATGTTTAGAACAAAGTGCAAAGGCTATGTTTGATTTGGGTTAGGGGTACTGAAATGATAGCCATTGTGGACTTAAAATATGCAAAATGATTTTTTTCTTCTCGTATGTGATAAATGCAATTTCATTTTGTATTTGAACTGTATTGTCAAAACAAGGGCAGCAGCAATGGATATATATTGACCCTAAGCAAGTAGCCAACATACCCAGGGAACTGGCTACAATAAGGAATTTACAAAACAGTCTTACAATATTATAACAAAAAGGGTATTGTATAACAACATGTGCAGTAGAAAGACTTCAACGAGACGACAGTATTTGGGTTTAAAACATGTTCTTCAAGATCAGTTGAGATCGCATATTCATTTCACTTCCAAGTATTTTTTATTTATAGCGTATGGGTATATACGGTTATGCACAAAATTGACCGATTCATTGCCTTATTTATTTCCCCCATAGATTGTAGCCACAAAGATACATCAGTATTGTTAGTAGAATTGTTATAAAGATAAAGCTGAAAGTAATGTTTGTAAAAACTTGCCAATGTTTTCCACTCGACTCAGAAGACGTCTTTTGCAAACTGTTTATTTTGTACTTGTTTTTATGTGCTTTGTATTTTGTTTGTTTCTACACATTTCTATACTAAAAACACTTGTGTACAATAGGGTATGATGATACTGTAAATATGGATGTATAGTGCATAATTCCCTTTTTTGTTGTCTTTATTTTATTGGGTGAAAAAAGTTAATGTAGTGCTGTACGACTAAAACAAAAATCAAGCAAAACAGCTTGTGTCTTTGCCACAACAGTTCATGGTTTCATGAGCATACTACTTGACATAAATATATGACCAAAAATGAACTCTGGTGTGTCCTTGTCGTTTTTACTTTATATTTGATTGCTATGTATTAACATGAAGAGTGAGATATAACACCTACAGTAGAACCACGATATAACAAGAACCTTGGGACTAGGGTAATGAAACAAAAAGAATGTATAGAGCTTGAGCAGGCAAATTGACCTTGTTATAGGAGGGTTTTGTTATATGAGTGCTCTATATTAAAGAGGTTCCGCTGTACACGAGAATTGTGAATGTATTGCAGAGTCTAAATTGTTCACTATCCTACTGTGGATGCTGCGTTGTGAGATTGGTAGAGTGCTTTCCAGTCGTGCCATCTTGATTCCTAAATGGTGTATACCCAGTGTGTGTCCGATGACTATGTTCAGTGGTGTAGCACAATCCAACGGATTGGAGGGGGGGGGGGGGCATGTTTTTTTTCTTCTTTTGAATGAATTACAGATCTACACGAGTGGCAGTTCCCCATGCAATACCCAAGTTACAAGAATATCCCAAATTGAATTTACATGGAATATAATACAACGTCTTAATGGCCACCTGTCTATAGCAGCCAACTTTAGATGGTCACTCTACACAGATTTGGCCTTATTATGTTTTTCCCCAAACTACATAACAAATTTCTGAATTATTCAAGAAATATCTCGACCCAAACAAGAGAACCACATACATACAAACAAAAATTGTGTGAAGAAGTAAAATATACACATTTATACACAACAAATACAGTACAAGACACAGATCTGTCTTTATTAGTGTTTTTTAAATTGAAGAAAATAGGAAGATAAATAAGAAATGGTTTAATAGTATTGAATCAGATAATTTAAAATTGAACAGTCTGGCCTCACAAGTCACAATATATACTGAAAATACTTGAATTCACTAAAGATGAATAACAACATTTTTCAAATGAAGAGCTATGTCAGACCAAGCATAACATTGCTACCAGGTCTCTGCCCTGTTGCAGAAAGAATTACGATCAATTATAAAGTTGCAATTAAAATATGCGCATTTGAACCAATCAGATTTGCACATTTAGTCCCATGTTTTGACTAATTGCAACTTTACAATTAATTGCAACTCTTTCTGCCACGGGGCCCTGGACTGTAAAAGTCAATAATTTTGAGTTGGTAAATGTATTCATAAATACAGCTTTGTAAATCTGAGCAATGAACAACAATTTAAAAAGAGAAGCAAATTGTTTTTATGATTTATATGCATCCTTTAATAAAAGTGAAAGTTGGAAGAATAACAAAATAAACACCAATCAAATCTTTAATACTTGCTGGAATGTTCATGAAACATACACATATTTTCTTGGCAAATAATACAAATACAATGTATTTGTATGTATTTGGGAAATAATGTTCATACTTTCATCTTTGAAACAAAAAATGGGTAACCACTACAATGGTAGATAAATGGAAATACATGTGTATAGAAATAATACTTAATGGTTAAAAGACATTTCATATTAAACTTCGGTAAATAAATTGTCAATTTATTTTTTGCTGACTATGGGTTAGAGTAGCACTCAACTATTTGAATTGTTCATAGTTTTCAAGAAATATATAATATATCAATTCATTTTAGGGGGTACTGTATTAGTTATCCAAAACCGACAATATAAAAAAAAAAACATAACAAAACAAAATGTAAGAATATCTATAATAATAAATAAGAAACGTTAGGAAGTCCCAATGGCGTAACAAGTGATATAAGAAAATAAATAGAGTAGCTAACTGCCCAAATGTTGAGCAATATTTTATGCATACAAAATTAATTTATAAAGAACTTAATGTGGTATTTAAAGTAATTAATACAAAACGAAACATTTTAAGGAATGTAATTTAAGAGGCTCGAAACCCAAATCTGCCCCCCCCCCCCCCCCCAAAGTAAAACATTTCTAATTTCGTTAATTTGGTAGCCCATTCTTACAAGTAAAACTTGACACTTATTGTATTTTGGTTGTCCAAAGCTAGTTTTTAAGAGGCCCGGACCAGTTCTAATTTTGGGCATAGCTTTATTTCTTTGTGCAAATAATATATCTCAATCTAATACATGCCATAAATAATAACCAAGATAAGTACCAAATAATGCTACACTACTACAAATTGAATCATAGTCTATTGATTAAAATTATTGCAAATAATCCTGCTACATATAGCATTTCATCTTCAAGTTATAACATCTCAAGATATCATACAAATACGCATTACATTACCAGACAGGGGCCCTACAAAGCATAACACAAATTAACTTTGTATACTTTCTGTGTTAAAAAAAAAAAGAAGATTTTGAAAGAATTAGAATATACAGCTAAAACTACTTTTAAAATGGTTAATTAAATTAAGTAGGTATTGCTTTGATCAAATATACAGGTATATATTATTTCAAATTTGATAATATAAAGTAGTACAAATAGGCACTTTCAATTTCAAGCAATTGCCCATTAATAGATTTGTTATAAACAATAAACTTACACAGTCCCACATATTTACATGTATATCAAACATGCTAACTATATTATTGTGTATATTATATCAGATCATGTTCATATCATACAATATTAAATAATTTGACATAAAGTCTTCCATTATATATACAGATTTGACAGATGTACAATTTTTGGTTATAATTTGCACAGTACATTAGTTGTGCCCCCTGATAACAAACATGCTAAAAATACCACACATACATTAATTTGATAGAAAACATTTACATTCATGTATCAACATATCGGGAAGAATGAAGGCCTTTGGTTTAAAGCATAGCAAATTAAAGTAAAATGTGATACTTTGTGATACAACACTTGAAAGGCATGCAAAGTCAAACTATTTCAAAAACTGTATGCAAGTTAACACAAAAAAAAAGCAAAACAAAAATGGAAGAATTGATTATTGAATAAAGTACTCTGTATATATAACAAGATAAACATTTCATTGAGGATATTAAAATGATAACATAGTAAATGAATATTTATCAACTGATTCAACAACTAAAAATTGACAATTGTTCAAAATGGAAACAAGTTTTGAAACCACTTGGTGAGGGGGGTAAACTTACCCATTATCCATTTTTGAAGGGAGGTCATCATAAATTTACTAGAAACCAACCATATGTGACCGGCTATAGCAAAACCCTGCACTTGTCGGTAATTCATGTTTTGAAGAAATGGGCATTTTAAGTTCACATAATGTGTGTAAAAGACTTATGATTGTAAAATTAAAACAACCATAACTTTGCAAATTATTGACAAATTTGTAAGAACAAAGCATCAAATGAAAGCTTGTGATGAGGCCTTTCTAATGGTATGATAATCTACATTTTGATTTTTACTGGCAAGTGCAGGGTTTTGCCAGAGCCGGTCACATATATCTAAACCTTATATAAAAAAGTTAGAACATGACCATAGAAAAAAGCCGATCCCATCAATGTTCAGTACCAATGCTTAGGTCACAAATGCTCCGATTTGGGATACGGCGCCCGTATGATGCCACTTTTAGGTGATATCTCGCGGCGCCCGCAAGGGTGCCGTGGCTATTGTGCGTTCGCCGTTGCATTTTTCCTCGCCGTACGATGAAAAAAAATACATCGTACGATTTTTTACTTGCCGTAAGCCCGTAGACACGTCGTAGAGAGCATCGCACGGGCACTGCACGGGCACAGCACGGACACCGCAGCCTTTTTTCTGAATATTGTACGATTTTGAGACTGAATATTTGGCCACTCAAATCGTACAGGTACCATGGAGTCACCACAAGAGCACCGTAAGGCACCCGTACGGGCACTAAGATTTTATTCACGGGAGCCGTGCGATTTATGTTTTATTTTAAGCCAAAATTCATCGTACGGTCCCCGGCAAATATGTGACTGCTACTCTAAGATACCACAGACATCGTACGATATCACAATTTCCCAAAATCGTAGAAAATCCGCCGTAGGGAGAAAAATCGTACGGCGCCAGGATCATTTGTGACCTAGGCATAAGCCAGACTATTCTTGTTTTGAAATTGAATTGGCAAGATTTTGTGTAGCATAATAAAATGTATGCTAATGCCTAATTATTGTCCAATATCAGACTACATGTACATCCAACATCAATTTGTTAGTACTTTGATACAATACCAAAACGACTGGCTGAAAATGCATGCCAACATAATAAAGCTCACTACACACCCCTTACCCAAGTTTAGGGTAATCAATACAAATGAAATGCACACTCTTCATTATAAAGTGTAAGGTTTGAATACTACTCCTCAGGGAGTGGAGAGAGTGCACATTCAAAGTTATATTGAGTGTGGTGTATTTGATGCCCAAGGTAATACTATTGTATCTACATGTACACTGTATGTAGGACCCTCTAGGAAAACAGTGCAGAAGCTCTGAAGAGGCTACCCTCTAAATCAAAACTAATTATTAGTTATCTATTGATCATTGTTATCACCATTAATCTCCCTTCTACATTTGCCTAAATAGAATTTTAAAAATAGCATATACTGTCCATATAATTTGTCCATTTTGCATGTCAACATGAGGTCAATACAAGAGAGGAGGTATATCAAAGAAACCAATATGAATTTATCAAATTACAAAATGATGTTCATGTCAAACACTTCATATTTACATACACAATATCATCGCAGGTGTAAAATTACATGAGCCTAGAATTGCACTAAAAATCACACCCTGTTCTGTAGTACAATGTACATGTTGAACAGATTCAAGATGTTTCAATTTTTTGCCGCAGTAGTAATTGTTCATGCTGTCTTATGAGGTTACTGTGTCATCTACTGTTGCCGTGAGAAAAGCTGTGTGGTCCTGCATAAGCAGGGCTCATTGCAAGGTTGTGTTGTGCTATTGAATCTAAAACAAAACTTTTAACATTGGCTTTTTACTTGCTTATAATAAATATGACTTAACAATCATAACAAAATTGCTTTTTACTTGCTGATAATAAATACGAGTTATTAATCAATCTCAATCCTTTTCATTGATTGGTCGAGAACGCTTCACATTACTAAACATGTTTCCACTTGAAGAAAAAAAACAGATTTGTAAAAGGAGCTGAATACCGTAAATCTCCGTGTATAAGACGCACTCGTGTATAAAACGCACCCCTAACTTTCACAGCAAGCAAGCAAAAAAAAAAAAAATTGGGGGGACACCCTGTATTTTTTTGTTAAGACCCTGAAGTGCGGTTGGAATGCTTATACCACTGGTCTAGGGCATGACAATAGCTTAATGTTGAATGTAGCATTCATCAACATCATTTTCTCACATAAAAATAGTGGTTAGTACACAAATTGCACATTTATTGAGCAGTAACACTGGTGCTCATAAATATTCATATTCATGAATATTCATGAGCACCAATACTCACTAAATATAATGCAATTTTCTAAATTTACGAACAACTATTTTTAATTATGAGCAAAACTTATAAACACTGGTTAGAAAATTGCATATCTAATTAGTACTGCTGCTCACAAATGTATGAATATTCATTAGGAGCAGTATTACTGCTCAATAAACTTGCAATTTTTACAACTGTAACCAATATTTTTTGTGTGAGAAAAAGGTATATTTTGCTGAATGCTGCAACAAACATCAAGCACTTGTCACGCCCTTTTTTTTGGGGGGCTTTACCCGTGTATAAAACGCACCCCCCACTTTGAAATTTTTCCGACGGAAAAAAAGTGCGTCTTATACACGGAGATTTACGGTATTTGTTGACACCCGATGTCAGTGCAATAGAGTATCAAGGTGATTAAAACCTGCGTCTACTGCTACTTTAATCTTGGTATCTTCTGACTTAAAATGATATCTACAAGACTTTACCAGCATCACCTATTGTTGCTGTAGTACGTGTTGATGCTTTTTGTACAGGTTATCCCTTTCTTTCAATAGCCCCACCGAATGGCCAAGGTAGTGATTTCATGTCAGCACTTGAAAACTGCACATTCTGTAAGTATTGATGTTGAACTAATTGCCTCAGTAGTAACTGTTAAATGCTGTTCTATTATGATGTTAGTGTGTCATCTACGGTTGCTGCTGTGTTTCGTTGTTCCCTTCGATAGCCCACTGCATGGCCCAGATGGATAGAGGTCTGATGTAGCCCACAGAGAGTAGTACAATCTTCAGATACAATTCAAACATTTAAAAGATTCAAGATGTTCAAACTTTTGCTGTAGTACTTAATTTGACTGCTGCATGACAAATTGTTATAAAGTCAGATAGATACATGTAGATGAATCAAGTATCACACGGAATAGTACAATCTTTGGATACAATTAAAACATTTAAAAGATTCTAGATGTTCTAGCTTTTGCTGTAGTACTTTCTTTTACTGCCTAAAGTCATCTACTGTTGCGGCATTGTTTGTTTGTTCCTTTCGATAGCCCACTGCATGGCCCAGATAGATAGGGGTCTCATGTAGCCCAGAGACCGATAGATCTTCTTTGCCATGTAGGCCTCTGGGACCTGGAAGGCCAGACCAGACTCCTCGAAGGTCGTCATGTAGCACCCCTTGGCTGTCTGGAAACCCTCTTCTGTCATGCCCTGTCAAGAAAGAAGGAACAAAGATAGTCAAATTAACTTTCAAGCTTTTTTTTATATAACTTTTACAACTACAGAGCAATACACAAATAGGTCATATTATACAGAGTGGATTATTTCAAGAAATCTGTTTTTTATACATTAAGAGATAAACAATGACATTTATCTAAACTACCATCCTTTTGTAAGGCCATTCATTCTATCTATCTTTTTTATCCACTTTGTCTATTTTATTATTACATCATACTTTCTTTATCGACCACTGGCATACTATACCTTTTGTAGACTATTGGCGACTGGCCTTCCTTCCACCCCCACCCCCACCTCCAATTTGCCCTGCCCCAACTCTTCCACCTGTCCCCTCCCCTCCCCACCATTCCCTAAAACATAAAACACATTATATTGTCGCATACCTCTGGCTCTTGCAGCATTGTAGCAGCAAGTGCGTGCGTACTTGATCCCCATCCACATCTTCTCCCTAAAGACTGGTCATAACTGGCTTCCCTTACAGCAGTTACACCCTCTTGCACCAGTAACTCGCCCCCACTCTTCCACCTGTTAACCACCCCCCCCCCCCCCCCTGTTTCCTCCACCCTAACACACATCATACTGTATTCATACCTCTTGCAGCATGATAGCGGCCAGTGCGTATGTGATCCCCGTCCACACCTCCTCTCCTTGTAGACTCGTCGTGTCGGGCTTCCCGCTCGGCCTCATCCCGTTCACCGCTCCGAAGTTGCCCCCCTTCATCCCCATCACATTCATCTTGTAGACCTCCCTCAGCGCCGACTGCACGTGGTCGACGGGGAACACCTGTTCGAGGTTGCTAGGGGCGGAACCCTCGGGCACCAGGCCGCAAGCTCGCAGGTACCAGTGGCCGCACGCCTGGTCAGCCATAACGCTGTCGTGGTACCCAAGACCACTGCTGTCGTAGTTGTAGTAGCGGCCTGCAAGTTGAAGGCAATTTAACGTTTTTTAAATTGTATGTAATCACTGCAATTTGATGATTTCAACATTGGGGTAATAAAGGAGGGATGGCAGTCAATATACCTTATTTTGTGAACAAAAGTGGTACAATTGAGCCTGAATTTCCTATGTGACCAGGGCCTGGATTCAGACTTTTTTTGCCTAAAAACTGGTACCCCTTATCAAGGCAGCACACAATGTGTGTGTGGGGTAATAATAGAATAAAGCACTTAGAAATAACATTGAGTCATATTAGGGGCTACATAAATCGAACCAATTATTATTATTATTATTAATTTTATTATAGACAGTTTTGATGGTATATTAATTGTTTTCTCACCATTCCAAAGCTTCTTTTCATAGGTCGCTTTGCCCCTGGCTAGTATTTCGCTGTACTCTCTCTTGGCCGTCTGATCTCCCATCAGCTCTGCCATCTCACACATGCACCTCAGAGAGGCTAGGTACAGGCCCCCACAGTACGCACTGCACAAATACAAGACAATTTCCATTTTAAAAGTGGCACAAATGATACTCACAATTAAGCATACTGCCTTGTACTCTTTTAAAATATAAGGCAGGTATGAAGAATAAGCCAAATTGGAATATTATACACATACACAGGACTGATAATAGCACAATAAGTATGATGTTTTTGTTTCTGATTAAGATTTTGTTGTACAGAATGATAATTTAATAGCAATTTTTATAATACTTCATCATCACAGTTTTTGGCATCATCTTTACTGCCGCCGCCGCCAACGCCACCACCACCATCATTACCCCCACCTATAACACCACCATCTCCTGTATACCAACATCTCCTTTTGTATGACTGTGCACTGACCTTACTCCCTTTGCCGTCCACACATCATAGGTCTGGTCAGCGGTCCCTGTGTGGTCAATCAGGCCGTCTCCATTGGTGTCCTGTTTCTTGGCCGTTTCCATCACAGTCTGCACAAAATAGGAAATTAACTTCTTGTTACTTCAATAACTATTGATTTTGATATCTATTCCCTATATTCCGTATATCTGTTCTGTCACACAAAATAATATTCTTTTCTCTTTAATCTTCAGTCCATCCTGAAGACAGGTTCAGGTATTTCACATAGCTTCCGATAGAATTAATGATAGTTGTCTTTATTCACAGGAGCTCGCTAAAGCATGTTTGTCTGTATTTACAATATTGAATATCAAATATATTAAAAACATGAACAGATGCTTCTTAGAACTACAAGCTCAAGAAATAATACAAACAAGTCCTTTCCAGGACTATCCAAGAAAGAATACCCACAGTCCTTCTCAGGACTCTCCAATCCTCCCTTCTTTACATGGTGCAACCGCAAGCCGACTGTATATTATCAGCATAGGCACAAACTTGTACATATAACTCAACAGAAGAATGAGCTAAGAATTAGACACTCACCCGACATTTGGGCCACATGAATTCCAGGAACTCTCTGTCCTGGGTCACATAGAAGTCTCTGTATGTCGTCAGGACCATCTTCAGATTCAGGTCCTTCCACTCGGTTGTGTCGTGCAGCCAGTAGCAATTCAGCTTCATCCAGGGGTCTTCCTCTAAAAGAGTAATCATTCAATTTCAATTCAATTTAATTTGATTTAATTTATTCACAGTATAAAATACTTCAAATAGTACAGTGTAAAATGTGTAACATGGATCACTTCAGAAAGCTGTATACTAGTATAAGAAGCAGCCCATACTAGTGAAATATAACTTAAATAGTAATACAAAATTACTCATAAAGTTATGCACAGAAAAATCAGTAGGCAGGGTTTAGAAAATTGGTCATATTGTCATTTATAGCTTGCTTGACATTACTTGGAACCATTACCAATGGCAATGACTAGCTGTGACATATTACCTGGATTGCCTGCATCATGCGGCACGCAGCCAGCATTCTTGATTACACTCCTTGCTCCAGATGCCAAGTCCCTGTACCTCTCGTTGTCCTGGTGATCCACATAGTGCCCTGCAGAATACAATCACATAATAGCAATAAATGTATTCTTGAGTACTGATTGTATCGATGGTGATTACTAGAATTCAAACTTTTGTGAAACCCTAACACATATATGTACTTACATGTACCCCTTAACTAACCCTAACTTGCACTAAAATTCATCACTTATCCCATAGCTTCCCGCTTCACACTTAACTCCTTTTGTTGTCCTGTCCAGCCCTCATTGGCACACTCCTTTTGTCCCTGTTCACTGCAGCCTGCTCCTGTCTAACCCCCTTCAACTAAGTATCTTCCCTTTTGTTCTTGTTTACCCTAGCCTGCCCTTGTTCAACCCTCACTCTACTTGTTTTATGTATATAGTTCTGCGAGACAAACGAATATCACTAGCGATATTATTGTCGATAGTTCTTTGTTGTTGCAAATTACTTGTCATTTCACACCCAGAGGAAGGATCGGCTAGATCTGGAAGCTTTGTTATTTTGACTTACATTCTATCACATTTGCTTCTATAGCGGAAAAGCAGTTGTCAGCAGTTCTTTTTAGATGATCACTAAAATCATAACATGGCAATAACAATTCCCCGGGACATCTGTCTCCAGTGCAAATGTCATGTCACCATCAGATCTTACCAAAGTCATACTGCATGCTGAGTTGTAGCTTGGGCCAGAGCATGATGAGGGCAAAGGATGCGTAGAAATGCACGTCGTACGTGTTGTACATTCGGTACTCCTGACCTGTTTGGAAGGGGAGAACGGTAACAAAGTTATTAACTCCCCACCAATTGTGGCACTTCCCCCGAACGAGGCCACCCCTTCTCCGATGTTCTACATTATATAATCTCCATTTGAGTATACTGTACAAACACCTGGGTAGGTTATCACATGTATACAGAACACTGCCTCCTTCAATTCTAAAGATTCTTGCAGTGATCGACTCTCTGGTTGTGCTGTGCACGGTTACTAGTCAACCGGATTAACACCCTACTCTTTTTGAGAAGTATACTAGGTTCTTAGCATGCATGAGGCGATGCCCAGCCCTTGAGGAGCAGTGCTGCTTTCAAGACCTTATAGCAGCAAACGGGAAGGCTGTGAGCTGTGCCCAATCCTGGTCAAACATTTTTACGAGTAGATGATGAAGATGGAAGAAGAATGGTTGTACGCAACGTGTCTTTGAATTAGGTGTGGGAAAGTATTGGAGCTGACAGATCACATTCTTAGCAAATGCTACGCAACAGTTAAAAAAAAAACTGTCCCTGGGTTTAAAGCCCCTGTCCTGGGTTTCATGTAATTTATCTGTTATGAAATAAAGATGAATACATAAATATTGGCATGAAATCTTATTCAGTCTTGTGTGTGAAGGAGAAGCAGGAGCAATGTTTTATCAAATAACCGTTAAAGGGATAGTTGAGTTTTGGTATAGAGGGCGCTACACAAAATAAATTTTTTTGTTGAGATAATGAAAAACTGAGTGTCAAATTCAGAAGAGAATACAATTTTAATGACAGAATAAACTTTATTTGATCAAAATCGGTAAAGAAATGGCTGAAATATCCAAAAACATAACCATTTGTAATAATTGTGGGGCCCCACAATTATTCAATAATTTTGAACCAGCCGTTAATTCTTTTTTTAAATGCTTCCTCTTTTCAAAAATATACAAAAGAGGTTTTTTAACAGTTGTTGATTATCTCTCTATCTAATCACTATGTCAACAAAACATCACATGCACAATATTTTAAAATGGTTGAAACCAATTACTTTTTAGAGAGCTTTAACAGGTCTTTTTTATAATGATAACAGGCTTTTTACTTAGCCATTTGTAATTTTGTATTAATTTTGAGCATGGTGGAGTTATAACTATCAGGTTGTAATGCTATGGTGCAGGTTTTGGTTACTAAAATTCAGTTTGACCAAAACTGTACTCTCTTTACCAAAACTCATCTATCCCTTTAGAACATCAGCCGTAAATGCAGCAGTAAAAACAAACAAACAAATTCTATAATATGTGTTTCACATTCCAAAGAAAATAAACGTAACAAATTGCTCGTTAGACACTGTAAGCTAAGATATCTAATTTATTTTAATGAAATTCTGTAGGTAAATGAAAAATACTATTAATGGCTTTCATGAAAATAATATCAAATAAAGTAGAGTAATGCTATTTTAGACTGTCTTTTACAGTCTTTAACCAACAACAAATCAAAGGGAATTGTATTTATTAAGAAACCAAACCTACCTTCTAGGTATGCAAATCTGCCGTATTCCCTGACAAGTGGTGCTGCCCTCGTGTGAGGGTTAGATGGCCCGTTGGGGAATTCTTCGTCGACATCGACCCATATACCTCCTCCGTCTGTTATGTAGTACAGATGGTTGAACAGTGCTGACTTATACCAGTCAGGGAGCGATCTGAAATTAATATTTGTACCTTTTCTTGTAATAAATCATAAATTTATTCCTCCTTGATTTATAAACAAATCCCAAGTCTGTTAATCATGAAATACACTTGGTTGAATATTACTGATTTATAGATCTGTGATCATCACAATAAAAAGTAATGTTTTATTGTGATATATTTCTACAACATACAATATACCGATGTTGTAGTCCTTTTCAGGACTAACCAAGATAAAATTATAGTTCCTCTTAGGACTACCAATCCCTCCCCATCTTACATGGTGCTATCGAAAGCTATCGTGTATTTCTTTCATATTAAAAAAAACACACCATAATATGTAGTACAGTTGGTTCAATTATGCATTATACTTATCAGGGATTATCTGCACTCAGTACAATGCAGAGTAAAGTCATGTTTTGAAGGGATTCTTATAGTTCTGTAATTAAAACACTTCAAACAAAACTTTAAATCACAGCTTTTAAATTTAAATTTACACTGTGGTAAAATTTTAGTCAAAGCTAAATGAAATGCAGTGTGAATTTTCAGGATGTCTTTTATAGAGGTAGATTAATTAAGCACTTACGTATCATTGAGTATTGGGTCCTGCCATTCGCTAATATTTTTCTCCCAATCGGGGTACTCATCAAAAGCGTGGCTGCAGAGAGCAAGTGATGCGGTCCCGTCTCTTCCAAACCATCTCGTGTATCGTCTGTCGGGGAAGGAGTAAAGAAGGGGCAAAAGTAGAGAAAAATCAGATTGAGTGAAAGAGAAAAGGAATGCAGTGCCTTTAATAGTTCCCCTTCAAACTTTCTTGTGTTTTGTTTGTAAGGAAAGGTGCTGAGGAGAGGTGAAAACGGACAAGTTAAGATAAGATAGGCAAGACTGGATAAAAAGACGATTTAAGCCCTAAAAAGATGAGATGACTCGAAGGCGAAGACGATTCCCACATTCAGAATACTCTTTCAATGCATGACTGCACAGAGAGAGCAACATTTCAGCTATTTCAATTGTTTAACATTACTTGAATTAATTGAAAACAATTGAATGTATTACATGTAGTATAAAGAGGGGGTACGTTGCTAAAAAATAAAGAAAGAAAAGAAAGAAAAAAAGTCTGTCAGGCATTGGAATCTTGATGAAACCCCTCAATATGGCACACTTACGGAAATGACAATATCTATATGGAAAGAATTAGGTAATACCTGTAGTATGATGAAGTGCCAAACTGTACTTGGCATGCTGGTGTTCTAACATTAAATCTTACGGAAGTGACAATATTTATGGGGAAAGAATTAGGTAATACCTGTAGTATGATGAAGTGCCAAACTGCACTTTGGGCATGTCCCATGACAGAGCAAACTCCACCAGACCCTTTCCATTAGGCTCCACATGACACTGTGATACCACTGCTCCGGCCAACTGCTGCCCTCTTTCTGTCCTCTCGCTTGGGCCTGGAGCAACATAGAAATAACAATAATTACAATCAAATATACAATTAATGCTATTTTTTCCACAGATGATAAGATAATTAGCTTGATGATTATAATGACACAAAGATACCACCGCTCCGGCCAACTGCTGCCCACTCTCTGTCCCCTCGTTTGGGCCTGGAGCAACATAGAAATAAGAAAATCACAATTAAAGATACAATCAATGCTAGTTTTCTTTCACAGATGACAATATTGATGAAAATCATGATAATAACAATGACACTGTTATACCATCACTCCTGTTCTCTCACTTGGGCCTGGACCAAAATAGCAATAATACAAATCACAATAAAAAAAACATGAATGGTACAGTCGAACCGGCCGAAGCAGCTCCCTGAATAAAAAGACCAACATGTCTGTTAAGGTCACTTTTAGGACGACCCCATAAGCAGTTCACATGTAAATAAACCTGCATATATAAAGACCACCTGAATATGAAAATTGACCTTTCTGTCTCCCTTTGGTGGTCTTTATAGACAGGTGTGACTGTATCACTTTTTGTGGCCACTGTAGGCAGGCTAGCTGCTATAGACAGGTGGTCGCTAAGATAGGTTTGACTGTATTCAATATAAATAATGATAATGGATGGTACTTCGCCCTCCACCAATGTTTAAGATGATAACCAAGACTTGCTATTATGCCTGGGATGAGGATACGAGTATAAATAAGAAGAAAATTAATACAAATATTAAATTGTTATTTCCCTCCACCATCTCCTGGCCTTGTCCTCCTACTTGGGTTTGGGGGTTTGGAATTTTAGGGTTTGGGAGTTTGGGGTTAATGGGAATAAAAATACAGATGAATAGGTTAATACAGATGATGAAGAATATTGTCCACCAACGCTCTGGAGATACTGATTATTGTCAGTGATTATGACAATTATACAATACAGAAGAATTATAGGTCAATACAGATAATAAAGAATATTCTCCACCGCCGCTTTGGAGAAACTGATTATGGTAATGATAATGATGATGGAGATGACAATTATATACACTCGCCTTTGATGCAAGCAATATGATCCTAGCTCATGCAATATTTCTGATGCCCTCGCCTCGTCCTTTAGCTTGATCCCGTGGATGATGAGAATAAAAATACAGAGATAAAGATTAATACATCCACCACCATTATGAAGATACTGATTATAACAAAGATAATGATGATGGTTATGACGCTGAAGATCAAGGAGAACAATAACGCACCCTGTGCGATGAGGACGATGACGATGGCGATGATGAGAGTGATGATGACAGGCATGCCGGTGGTGACAACGTTAAGAGTGAGGAGGAAGAAGGCTGTGATGATGATGACGATGAGGGTTGCCCGCGAGAAGGCAAAGTCCATCAGAGACTCCATCATTCCTGTCGACTGATCAACATTCTCTGTCTTCTCATAATGTCCTGAGGTGATGAAAATGGATAAAGAAATAACTCAAACATGAAAACGACTATAATGGATCTTGGAAGTGCACTACAGATTGGAGGAGGTGGACACAAGCAGGATGGAACAATTAAGGAAAGATGAAAAAAGTGGAATTCTGTATGAAAAGAAAGAAGCAAAATTACTTTGGTACAAGGGAAAATCTAGAGAATAATGCAGCAAAAAATGTGGTAAGGTGTGGCAATACTGCACATGACCAAGCAGCAGGATTCATAGCTTGAGGTGGCAGACATGAAAAAATGAAGAAATAGATTTTGGGGTAGGAAAGAAAAACACAGGGTTAGATGAAAAGAAAATGAGGAGGTACTTGCTAGGAGCTGGGAAGGAAGTAAAGACAACCAAGAGTGAAATGCAACGTACATGTGAAGGGGACTTAATGAGATGTACAGTCAAGCATGTCTTAGCGGCCACATGTCTATAGCAGTCAACCTGCCTATATAGCCTATATATCCCCATGAGCATTGATTTTGGGTAAGGCGTTTGGATCCTAGGGCCATTTTTCTGAGGCAATGTCGTTTCCTAAATTTGCTACTTGTTCGTCTCCAGCGATCCTCGGAACACGGAGGCACTCTCGCTCCACGGCCTCCCATAGACAGAAGAACCGCATGACTGCTCTCCCTCTGATAAGGAAGACAATGTGAGCCATACCGTATGGGGTACTTGATTACGCAACATTGTCTTCCTTATCAAAGGGAGAGCAGTCATGCGGTTCTTCTGTCTATGGGAGACCGTGGGGCGAGAATGTCTCAGTGTTCAGAGGATCGCTGGAGACGAAAAAGTAGCAAATTTAGGAAATGACATTGTCTCAGAAAAATGGCCCTAGGATCCAAATGCCTTACCCAAAATCAATGCTTATGGTATCATTTTGTTGGAAAAAGAATGTTCTACCCAATCAAACAAAAATCAATGACATTTGGTCGATGATGTTGATGAAATTAACGATCATAGGTGTTGCATTCTTTCTGGGCCACCCTGTATAGCAATACAGATCATTGTGTAGGCATTTTTAAAACTGTGGACAAATGACCGACACTACAATATCATGGCATGGTTTAAGCTCATAGAGCCTAAAGTCTGATGAGCTAAACCTAACTTGTAGTTGACTTATCCCTATCATTACAGCAAAGTCTTTGTTAGCAACTAAGGCTACTAAGCAGGCAGCTTTTTATGAAGAGGTGATCAGCTCTAGTGGTCCGAGCACTGCCTTTCGCGCTTATCGACCCGGGTTCAAACCAAGGCTGCGTCTATCAGATGTTGACAATTAAGGGCAGTCCCAGACTAGATGTAAATAGTACAATAGTAGTAAACATGTCTGTAAAAAAAACCCCCAAAACAATTAACCAAACAACCAACTTCTACGAATATGGGCCCAAATGAAATGTTGTACTTTGACTTGCCTTTGGTGGTATTGAGTTGCCCATCTGTCTTGAGATCATCCCATATCTCCTTCAGCTGAGACGATGGGTCGAATGATGTGCACGTTGTCACATTCACTTTATCCTGTGGTCAAGACAAAGACAAATTGATTTATTTGTGCACATACAAAGACAAATTTATTTATTTATTAATTCACATACAAAGACAAATTTATTTATTTATTAATTCATGGTATTTATTTTGAACACGTATGGCAGCAAACAAGCTGAATTGCACGTGAATTAGTAATCCTTTCACATCTACTACATTGTATTTGCATAAGAAATGTACCCTCACATAGTTAACAATTACTTTTGACATTGTGCGTCATCTAAAGAGGTTTTATTTTCATGCTAATAAAAACTTTCATTAAACAAACTGAAAATGTTTTGTTGCATAATGATAACAATCATCCCACAGCATTCACAAAAACAAATATGTAAAATTAGGTATATAACCCATGGTCAATGCATTTCCATGACATCTAAAGATGGCTACTTCGTGAATTGTAAAAAAACAAAAAACAAAAAACTACTAAACAGAAATGTAATTAAAGCATTTTTTATCAAGTACACATCATGCTTACATTGTCACTAGCTGCTATGCACATGGTGCAGGGTTGCTTTGCGTTGCCATCATGAAACATCACACCGGATGTGGAGGCTGAGGAAAACCCAGTGTTCCATCTACCGCCCTTCCTGAAAACAAAATATTTTTTGTTTAAATAGATTAAAACAAGTAACTTCAAGATACAATTGACAATCTATTGTCTATGTTCCCATCATTATAGCATATGTGGAGGCTGTGTTTCATCTTTTGCCTTTCCGGAAAGAAAGAAAATACAAGCAAAATTTGATCAAAACAAGGTACTTGAAAGATACAATGGACAATCTATTGTATACGTTGCCATCATTAAACAGGAATGCGGAGGCTAAGGAAAACCCTGTGTTTCATATAAGATCCTTATTTTAAAAATACATGGTGTGGCAAGATTGGTTGAGCGCGCTTTCAAATTGTGAGAAAATTAGCCTGGTGCACCTCTATGGTTGCCCCTGTCGAAGTTGAGAATGTCTACAAGATAACTGTGCGGGTCTGAACTGTACCAAATGACCAGGGATAATAATAATGAAAGCGCTTTAGAGGATGTTCTGCATTAGGCGCTACACAAATACGTTATATTATTAATAATATTGTTATTACTTACTTGTCATCTGATGTGCCGGTGCCATTTTTCCATGTGAACATGATAGACACATCTGCTGCCTCAGTCCCGTTATTGTACACATCCCACACAAACACGCCCACTGGAAGGCTGGTTTCCTAGCAAACAGGTGCAAAATGTACAAATAATATGACTAGATTTTACCAATAGCACTCAGAGGACCAAAAAAGAATAACAAGAAGCTAGAAACCCTAAACCGGGGGAATTATAACTCTAATAGTCGTTCTTAATCATGCAATGTTTGCTGGGTCTGTCCCATTACTTCACACATCCCACACAAAGATACGCACTGCAAGGCTGGTTTCCTAGATAACATGTGCAAAATGTAAAATAAATGAACAAATCATCTAAATTTGCATTCTTGTAATTGTCAAAATTTAATTTGTATTAATACTTGCAAAGGTTTATAAAACAATGTGAATGGAAGTAAGTGAAATTCCATATGCAAAACTAATGATGGGTTGCTCATGAATTATTTAAAATCTGTCAGCAATTTTGTAAGAGTATCTGGATTTTCTATTACGTTCAAATGATTATAATTTGTTTTATTCCTCGACAGAGTTTTCCTTGACTGAAGTTTCCTCTAATTCAGCTCTTGTTATCACAAACAACCGATATCCAGCATATATGATCAAAATACATTTTCAATATTTAAACTTGTAAGTTCTGGTTAATACAGTTCAGTTGAGTTTGACCAGAACTTTTCTTTCCCTCTAAAGGACAATTGAGGATAACTCACTTGGTATTCCTTTGGGTAGACTGGCGAGACCTGCCGACAGACCAAGGTGATGTTCTGGCCCGGTAGGAGGTACTTGGTCCAGGCCCGGGGGTAGAGACCATGATACGAGGCCCTGTTGCCAGGGAACTGCCACTCCCAGGCCTGGGCCAGGCGCTTGTTGGACGGCTTGTTTGGCGACAGGACCTGCTGATAGACCGTCTTGCCTCCACGGCGCACGCACACTGTAAACTAGGAGGTGGATAAGAGCACAGAGGTTTACAGGGAATGTATCAACTTTGGCCAGGACCCCATGACATAAGGATTTCTTGCGATCAATATACTGATTGTAGGATTCAATTCCAATACAAAGTTGTATTTCCTTTAGCCCTGTCTGAACAACAATTATTATTATTAAGTTTTGAAAGACATAAGTTATAACCATATCTGAATGAGATGCAAATTATTGAATCATGAGAAACTAGATTTTTTTGCTATACAGACTTTGCCTATTTTTCGTTAATGAGAAGTGAGAACTAAACGTTACAACATCTTTGTAAAGTTACCTACTTATTCTTCATTTGAATGCACCATTAAACCCCAAAACAAGCTTATAAGATTGGTATATGTTTGACCGATTAAAAATATCATAGCAAAGGCTGATAGGAGCAGTTTGTGAAACAGTTTAGAACAACTATCAAAAGTCTGATCAGAGTCAGTTAAAACATACATTACTTAGGGCATTTCATGAAACAGGTTCCAGGGCTAGCGGGTCGATGCCGATTTCAAGTCCTGAGGGGGTGTTCACAAAGATTTTTTAATTGAACTTAACTCTCAGTTGGACCTTACAATTATGAAGAGCAGTTAGTTTCTTTGTAAGTTTTTTGAAGCAGATCTTTTGAAAAGTCATGAAGTTTGGTCAAATTAGTTAAATTTCTTATTATCAAGGAGCCTTGAAATAACTGATACACATTTTTGGTTGGAAGTCTCAAATACTTGTATTTTTTGGCTTTTGAATATGTTTTATTCCAAGGCTACAAATGGCTCTCCATAATTGCTAGGTTCAACTTAGAATCTTTGTGAAACACCCCTGGTAGTCTATAGCCATACCTGATTCATCTCAACATTATCATAGGTGTACGTCCCCGGCGAGAGTGACCAGCGACAGAAATCTCCTTTCCACCCTCTGTTTATTGCACCACATCCTATACCACCAATAGGTACACCTGTGACAAGGGAGCGAAAAGGTTCAATATCAAAGTGCACAAATGCAACTTTAGCACATTCAGTATTCCATCACTTGTTTCGATTTTGTTATAATAATTATCTTGATGTTATTTAATAGAAAGAATTGTTTCGCTTAAATTTCAGGCGATATATTAATTACTTAATCATTTACTCAAAAGTTATATATTGTGTAAATAGTGATTTCTTTGCTCTTTTGTCTTAATAAAGTTATAATGCCATTACTCTACGTTAGCTTTGATATCCAAATTATATCTTACAGATGAGAATATCAAAATAAATAATATAGTTGGTAAGTATACAATTTGTTATAAGAAGGATAAAAAAAAAAATAATAATCTACTTACCATAAATGGGTTTGAATTTGATTGGATGCAGAACATCTATGGAGGGCCTCTTTCCATCTCTCCATTTCTTGAAGTGCATCTTGGAATATCTACAGTACAGACAGAAAACAAGCATAAATGTCTAAATATACATGTAGCACGGGGTGTTTGATGTTCCATATAGATTCTGAGTTGACCTTAACTCTAAGTTGGACAGATCTAACATTCATGGAAAGCCATTAGTTTATTTGTAAAATTGTTGAAACAGTTCATTTTAAAAGGCATCTATTTTGATAAAAATCTGTAATATTTTGTTTTCATGAAGCCTTTATTCAAGTTATTGATATAAATTGTTGTTGCAAGTCTGAAATTCTTTTTTTTCTTCTTCTTTTGAATATGTTTTATTCCAAGGCTACAAATGGCCTACCATAATTTTAAGTTCAACTTGGTATACATCTTTGTGAAGCACCCCCCCCCCCCCCCCCCCCCACCCAGGTGAAGTACAATTCAAGCAGTACTAGCATAAAACAGGGTACATGTGTCAAACTCCTTGGCAAATGTTTGGGCAACCTCTGTGTTTTAGTTTTTATGATGCCTGTCTATAATTGATCGGTTGGTTGGAGTTTGTTCCCCCCCAGCAAGTATGTTCTGCGCATTAGAAGGTATTTAATCTATGTTGGATGGATTGAGGCACAAATATAAACAGCAAACCATACTTTGGCTAGGGTCTATGGAGCATAATTTAGAAAACTTGTTACTGCAACTTGAAAATGATTAAATCATAATAATTGGGTTATAGATTTATTTCATGCATTGCCCTATTTGCCTACCTTATTTGATTCCGATATTTTTTTGTATAAATCCCATTTTCATGCTGATGTAAATATTGGACATAATCATAAAAAAAAAATATATTAACAAAAAAAGATTCATCTATCCTACTGGTTAAGAGAGATTTGTATGTAATTTATTAAATCAAGCAAATATGCAAATTTACTGTGGTAGATTTGTATACATTCATAGAACTAGTACATAATAAACTAGAACTTCCTTCAAGCAAAATATGTTTAAGACAACCAATACCTGACGGACGGTAGGATAAAACTTATGATTTGGTGCGGCCTGATCATGGTGAGAGGGCGCCATTTATCTCTGTACTTGTGATTCAGCGGCACGGTCCAAGAGCACTGCGGAATGCCAAGCTGCGAAAGAGCCTCGGTCCGACCAAGTGATGCACTATTGCCAGGCGAAGCGTTCGGTTGGGCGGAATTGTTACTGGATAGAGGCACATTGGCAAAGTCGCTGTCAACGCCATTGCTTTCAAGATTCTCGCTCTGCGAGGGTGGCGAGTTGTCCATACCGCCTTCACCTTCTTGATGTTCTTCATGTTGATGTTCATTTGATTCCTCCTCAGTGAAATGCTGGATGCTGCTTGAAGAGCTACCTTCATCACTAGCAGCTGCCATGCTGATTTGTTTCTACTTTTCCCCAACAACAAAATAACTTGAAAATTATTTCCTCATTGAACTGGGAAGACACCGAGTTGAGATAGGAAAATAGTTGCTGTCGGCCACAGTTTGTTGGAAATTGATGCATTAGCTGCAGCTAGTTTTCAGGTGGTTGTAGGTGTATCTGTGTCCGAGTTTATGAGCAGAGTGAACGGGCTTCGTGCCCTAGGGATATATCCTTCAGTAGGCCATGTCCAGATCCTGCTCCTGTTGAAACAAACATTTAGATATTGGCCCCAATTCTCATCACTGGCACAACTTTACTCAGGGCCATGAAGACAGAAATTACCAGTAACCATTTAAACCATTTCACCCCTGTAAAATTAGACTAGCATTGATTCGCTAGTGAAATTTCAGAGACCTTTGAAACAGTTTTCAAACAGGTTACTGAAAATTTCTGTCCGTTTAGCCAGGACTAAAGTCGTGCCACTGATTAGAATTCAGACCATTAAGTACAACTTTAGGACACCATAATCAAACTAGAAATTAATTGTTTAACCATGTGGCTGAGTAGGGCAAATTCCAATTCTAGTGGCAGGAAACCTAAATCTAGTGGCCCCAAACAAAGAAAAACATTAACAAGTTATTCGGGCCAGTGGAAATATCTTAAATAAATTAAATTTGGTGGCCCGAAGCTTAATTTGTAATGCCAGTGGTCCCGGGTCAGCAAACCTGTGCCATTTTCATGTATTGCCATATTATTATTTACAAGGTAATCATGTTTCTTTCAAATATTAAGCAAAATTTGTTTGGGATAGAAATGTGATCAAAAAATATTTAACAGGTGAACTGGCAGTGGTAGTTCATTGCAGTGGACCATAGAGACTAATAACATTTAATCTAACACCTTTTAACCAATAAAATCACATTTACATGTACAAGGGTCAAGTCTAACTCATTTTACTCGACAGGTGTATCTTACCATATTATAGCAATTGGCATCTTGTTCTGAAGACAGAATCTAACACACATGCAAATAGACAAACACACAAACACTCATGTCCATACTCACATAAACACACACACACACACACACACATGTGCCACACAAACTCACAGCGCTGTCAAAGTATACTTACAATATAAATCAACATGTTCCCAATTAACTATGCAATAAAAGTCCCACCATATAAACTACACCACATGACTGATGAATGTAAAATGTAGGTGTGAGTTTACAGCAACATGCATAATACTTAATTCTTCCCCCTTCCAAATCCTGCTTAGCATTTCCTTTTGGGTGTGCGTTCAACAGCATGTTCCAAGTCCAAAGACCACTGGGTTTCTATGATGCATGTGCTACGGTGGAACTGGTACAGGTTAATAAGTAATTACAAACTAGTATAATGTGACTGCAACAAACTCAACAACTCTGCCATATCATACGCACACACCTCTTGTGGTGCTAAGCACTGATTAGTCAATGTTTAACTTGTGATTACAGTGTAGTTAGCTACCCATGTTAGTTGTTACTAAAAGGTGATTAAAAGCAAGACAGCATTTATCAATATTGCAGCTATTAAAGTATTAAGTTAAGACTTTGGAGAGGAAGGACTCTTGAAGAAACAGTCTACATAGCACATGGTTGCATGGTTGCATAGTGTAAACTCAAACGCATTATTGTTAATTCCAAACATACATTATTTAAAGGTTTACAACATGCATTAAACTATAGTAAATGTATAAGAGTGTTGTTTACCCTGGGTTCGCAGTTTTTGTTTACTTGGTTTTGTTATAAATTTGGGCATTCTCTACCAAAGCGTGACCATGACTTGGCATGCATAACTAAAAGAACCAATGCTTCTATACAAATTGCATAGAGCATCTAAGTTCTTTTAGTCATGCATGCCAAGTCGTGGGCACGCGCTTTGGTAGAGAATGTCGTTATTTGATATTTGTTATTTTTCTTATGATACAGGAGTAAATAATTAGGTACCAACTAACATTATAGAATTGTATGTGGAGTTTGGCTGCATCCCATACATGTAGAAAAGGCCCAAGTATTAAAGTGGATTAATAACTGATTGTCAACACTTTACCAAGCATAAAAAGTGAGAATTTGAATTTATAATGTTCTTACTTTTAAAAGTGTGTTCAAACAAAATATGTATGTGATATATTCTAACATTAAACATATTTTTTCCTTCAAATTTTGAAGAATTTTGGGGTGATTTTTGCTGCCACTCCATATGGACAAAACTAAATCTGTGTAATTCAGGAAGGAAATAAGTTAGTAAAGATGGCAGCAAACAGTTTTGGAGGTAAATATTTGTATTGTGATCAAAAGTTTAAAATGGATTTCTTTTGGATTTCTTAAAGGGTACCACCACCCAAAACTAATATTTGTATAATATAAAGGTAACATCTTTAGTATTCCATTCCATCAACAAGTTCACAAAAATATGTTTGCAGAAAAAAAAAAAAAAATTGGAAACCGCATCACCATTCTAAAGCATGCGTTTATGCGGTCTGAATTGTGTAGACTACCGCGGGTGCAGCAAGCGAATCGCTCGGAATTATATTGCCTACAAACGTACGCGTGAGTAGAATTGGCGCACTCGCAAACCAGGAACCAGGAAATAGTAGTGGTTCCGTAAGTGGTGGAAATTAATTGCTTTGTTTATGAATTACTCAACCCTTTGCAAAATGTTAGGTATCTATTTGATATCACAAAACAGTACCAATACATGTAATAATGTGTTGTTATTTGCCCGGTGGTCCCCTTTAATTATGGAGATATTTAAAATTGAATAGCACTTGTCGAGTGAAGTATAAACTCTAAAGTATCCAAATTTGGATCCTTTAATAGTTCATAGTATCCAAACTGAGATACTTTGGGCAAACGATAAAAATAAAATAAAATAAAATAAAATATCTTATAAATTACTTTTCACATTTTCACTAGGTGAACATTGTTGGGATTCTTTGAATTTAAAGGGGCAAATAACTACACATTATTATATGTTTTTGTACCGTTTTGTGATATCAAATAGATACCCAACATTTTGCAAAGGGTTGTGTAATTCATAAACAAAGCAATTACTTTCCACCACTTACGGAACCACTACTATTTCCTGGTTCCATACGCCGCCAACCATTTGCGAGTGCGCCAATGCTATTCACGCGCACGTTTGTAGACAATAGACTCCCGGGCGATTCGTTCGCTCTGCACACATTAGTAGTCGCAATTCAGACCGCATGAACGCATGCTTTAGAATGGTGATGCGTTTTCCAATTATATATTTTTTTTCTGGAAACGTATTTTTGTGAACTTGTTGATGGAATGGAATACTAAAGATGTTACCTTTCTTTAGTAAGAATATTATTTTTGGGTGGTGGTACCCTTTAAGTGAAACTTTTTTTGAAAAAAAAATGAATTTTGTTTTTCCGGTTGTTGTTTTGTTCCATTTTTCGAAAAATCAATGTCCAAGATTTCATGAGATATGTTTTAAAGGGATAGTTGAGTATTGGTCAAACTTAACTTTAGTAACCAAAACCTGCACGATTACGATACAAACTAATAGTTATAACTTCACCATGCTCGAAAAGTATACACAATTACAAACGACAAAGTAAAACCCCTGTTATCATTCAAAAAGAGCCGTTACAACTCGAAGTGTCAAATTAACTCGGCGCGAAGCACTAGCGTTGTAGGTCCTAATACGGGACTGTATAGTGCAGTGTGCGGTAATACGGGACTGTAGTGCAGTCACTGTGTGCGGTAATACTATACAGTAGTACGTGTATATTATGTATCGCAACCATAGAAGTATGACTCCAACACTGCCGTTGACGCAACTCGCAAGCCCCATTCGCATTCGTTCGCCTTTCGTTCACAGTCGCGCTAACACACGGAGAGACTGGTCCATGAGGCGCATATATCACTGATTTTTTGCGGAATGGAAGGAAAAATCATAATCTTAATCCACCCGGTAGTTGGATCACATATTGGAGAGTAAATTGCTGGTAAGTACCGTATCATATGTATAGTTTTAAGCACAATTAACGTGCACACAAATATTTGGTTTCAGTCTTTTATTAGGAGAACATAGAACGCTAGTGCCTCGCACTAGCGGTTCTAAAAAGTGATACCCGGGCGTCAACCACTTTTATATGATATTTTGAAAGCAAATTTCACAACAATTAGAGCATTTGAATGGAAATTATTATTATTTCCCATGTTTTTTTCGATGATCTTTCATATGGAATTGAAATCAACCAAATCCGTTACAATCGATGTTGGGGGGGCACTTTGGAAATTACCAAAACTCAACTTGGCCTTTAAACATTGAATTACGACATCTTCATGTTTACTTATTTTCATAAATTTACATATTTCAATATTTTTGGAAAGATCATAACTCAGAAAATAATCAAGATATCAAAAGGATACTAAGTCTAAGCAAGCTTAATATTCTTCCTTATTCTCTTGAACAATTCTATATCAACTTTGTGAAAATCTAAACCTTATATTTGTAAAAGTCCCATTTTCCCATAATTCATATTGTACATGTCACACACGTGACCACCTCAAAATGTCACAAACATGACCAGACTTCATCCCCACATAATTAAATACATTAAAAACAACTGTTCAAGATAATTTGTATTTTTTCATTTTTTCTTATTCTAGTGTTGTTTAGGCATACAAGGCATGATGCCTACAAGTAAATGTTTTTGAATGCTTATAGAAATTGTTATAATTGTAATGAAGTTCATTATTGTCTTCTTTTCCATTTGCCAGTGGATGACACATTTCTTTAGTTTATAAGATACATCATTTTATGTTTGAAGACCAATCAAATGTATCAATCTTATTCTTATATAATAATACGAACATTATAGCTTTTCATAATTCACATGATTTCCTAAATGAAATTGAGTTGGAATTTCGTTTTTTTAAAGTGCTCCAGTGCAAAGTCACACACGTGAACGATGCCATTTGACCTCTGACCTTACGAAAGATAATCCTAGTACGATCTTTTGTGTAACACCTGAAAGACTTCAACATGTATGCAAGTTATATAAAGTACACATCATTATACACACGTGACCACCTCAAAATGTTACAAACATGACCAGACTTCATCCCCACATAATTAAATACATTAAAAACAACTGTTCAAGATAATTTGTATTTTTTCATTTTTTCTTATTCTAGTGTTGTTTAGGCATACAAGGCATGATGCCTACAAGTAAATGTTTTTGAATGTTTATAGAAATTGTTATAATTGTAATGAAGTTCATTATTGTTATTATTGCCTTCTTTTCCATTTGCCAGTGGATGACACATTTCTTTAGTTTATAAGATACCGGTACATCATTTTATGTTTGAAGACCAATCAAATGTATCAATCTTATTCTTATATAATAATACGAACATTATAGCTTTTCATAATTCACATGATTTCCTAAATGAAATTGAGTTGGAATTTTGTTTTTTTAAAGTGCTCCAGTGCAAAGTCACACACGTGTAGCGGCTGTTATTAACCTTTTGTTAATAAGACGTTTTTTCTTTTGTAATTGTAAATGTATTTGATCATATGGATAAATGAGGTTTGTGTATTTATCCATGTCTTTTGTTTTTGTTGTTGATATGAGTGAGATTAATCTTGGTAAATAAAATGACTTGTTTTTAGCATTTTGGTATTAATACAAGTACCTGGGAATCCCCAGGCCTTTCAGATCACGTGTTGTCTGCTGTCTGATAATTACGCTAATTTATACATATTCATGATATTAATTTTGTTGTAGGGCAATTCCAAGCAAACATTGACATAACCACTGATTTTTCAAATTCGTTGTACCATAACAAATTTGGTATCAAATGAAAGCTAAAAGATTGAACTTTCCAAAAATGTATTTTGTTTTTGAAAAAAAAAATTGTAAACTATTATTTTATTGTTAATATATAGCATAAATTAATTTTCAGTTATTTTCACAAAACATTCAATTAAATATTAAGCATAAAAGAACTGCGAAAAGGAGTTTTCATAACATTTTATTTCAGTGTTGATAGGATCATTGCTTCAATTTTTCAGATAAATATCAATTTCGTCATTTTCGCTCTTCGTTCCGCTTCAGTGACTGTCTCATTAACAATCATTAATATGTCACGGCGTTACACTAAAAACATATATTTTTAATATTTCTGGAAAAATATGAATGGGAATGAAATAATTTTGTTTTCTCTGTATTAGCCCATAGGGCTATAATATGCATGCTGAATAGCAGCATTATCTTTTACCACTTATTAATATAATCAATATCAATTTGGTCACGGCGTTACGTTTTGTGTAACGCCGTGACGCTACCTACTGGATTCCCATTGACATAACACAGTAGACATAATCAAATAGTGTAAGATATTTTGTTACCTGAGTCATGTATGTGTGTGGGTTGTATGTCCGTCTGTTTGTATGTGCATCTGTACATCTGTGTTCTTTTTTTTGCAATATCTCAAGAATCGTTGGATGGATTTCGTTCAAACTTTGTACAATCCATGTATTTAGAGGTACGGATTATTGGATATGATTTTGGTCCATGAGGTCAAAGGTCAAAGGTCACATAGCTAACAAATATGCAAAAATTATATTATTATCAAGATAGTTTGAGAATCCTTGAAGGATAACATGATAATAATACTGGTATGCGTCCAGTGAAGTATATGACCTGATTAGGGAATGGGGTCATGGGAGGTCATAGGTCAACAGGTCAAAATATTGTTGTTGTTTTTTGTTCTCACAATTAAGTTCCAGAATCAATGTTAGAAAGAGTACTGTAGGTAAAAGACAATTTTCTGAAACTGTTTGGGGCACAGGTCAAAGGTCACTCTGATAATTACCAATTCAAAAACAAACATTTACTAACTCTGAAATCATGTTACATGAAACAAATCACTTGCAAATATGCACTGTGCAGACCAAAAATTAAACATTTGTATGTTATTTTGAGAAACAAGGTCAAAGGTCAGATGTCAAAGGTCTCATATTTCATTGTTACATTTAAGTATGTATTTTGGTTTTAATATTTGATGGTTCCAGTAACTAACTTCTGAAATAGATAAGAATTTCAATTATGTCCTAAAAGATTTTTTGATCAATAGAGGGCGCTGTGCTGCAAATTTGTGTCATGCGGATGATCATTTAATAGCATCTTGGTTATATCACCCATTCATCTAGTTCTTTATTGATTCTGGATCACTACATTAAAATTATATCATATTATTCATCTCTTTAATATCTCCCATATATATAACATGTACAATTCAGAGGTCACGGCGTTACAGTCACGGCGTTACAGTGCATAGATACATTTATGATATCATATATACTATGAGCATTGGATTTTTTCTACATTTTTATTTGGATGTTCTAGCTTGATATCTAGTACAAAGAATCAATGTGACAAAAGTGCAAAATGTTCCTGTAGTTCACAGAGTTTACTTAGTTTCTTAGCATGTAAGAAACCCATGTCTTTTTGCCGTCACGGTGTTACGGCAGATATTGATATTCATAATTAATAATTTATTGGGAATTTTGGTTTTCTTGCCTATTGTAAATTATTGGTAATCCTAGGATAGTGGTTACAGATGCATATCAAAAGTTGGTTCTAGATATTTAGATTTTATGAGTTATTTGGACTTTCATTGTGAGAAACACCCTCTGACCGTCACGGCGTTTGCTTGGAATTGCCCTGTACCAATCATGAGTCGTATATTAATTACCATTTAAATGCACGTGATTATCGTTAACCAATCAACGATGATTTTCAGTGGGCGATTTTCGCTCTCCAAAACTTTCAACCAGTGATTACTTCGTAAGCCGAAGCGATGCCTTCGTTACACTGATCTTAATGACTTAACTTTCGTCCGTGCCACATACGGACCATGGCTGAATTCTCCCCCGGGCGTGGCCGCATGCAGGCCATTGGCATTTCGCCGCCACCAACAGGCCGGGGCCTTTGCACATCATGTCACTCGAATCTTAACTGTCCCTTTGTTTTGGGGAAATTTCGATAAACTGTTCAACTGACTGCAATCTATGATTTCCTGACATTCGTCCCCACACATACTGTTTTTGTGTTGGACATTTTTGATTTGTGAACTTTCAACTGCTACGTTGGATTCGCTCACCTCATTTTGACTTCAACTCGAGAAGACCACGACTTGCATCGACCTTTTACTCGCGGTCATCCTTCCGCTCGGCTGAACTCGGGATCCGGTACACCGTGTGAATCACGGTCATCTCTCCGTTCAGCTGAACACAGGATCCGTAACACCGCGGTCACAGACGCATCTTCATTGTCGCTGAGATGCCACGCCTACGTCGTCGCCGTCTACGCTGACGTCTTCGACTTCGCTTTCGACCATCGCGGTCGACATTTCTTCCTGACATTGTCGCACTTGACATTTCTTCCTGACATCGACACGCTCAACATGTTTTCCCAACATCGTCGCGCTCGACATTTCTTCCCGACATCGTCGCACTCGACATTTATTCCCGACATCGACGTCGACTTCATCAGCAGAGTACCGCGAATCAATTGATGGTTTTTCACCAGCTTCGACTGAGCTAAGTGATATTTGGTTAACCATTTCCGAACTCGTACTCTGTCTTGACTCGCTTTACATGCACCGTGGTTCGTTACAACCTTGTGCATTACTGAATTGTTTTTGATTAAGACGTATTCAATTACTTGATTATTTTGTATGCTGAAGCCATACAATCGTTGATGATTACTCGTAATCGAAGTTAGCAAAGCCAATTGGTTATATTGGATTTATGTTTAGCTAACTTTAATGATTTTGCATGCATGAATGACTGCTTATATGATTACACGTTGAGCACTTTTCTTTGGTGTTTATGATGATTGAGTCTGTATAATATCGCGGCGGCCTTTCGCGTTATATACAGAGTCTAGGGGCACTGATTTTCCGCGATCGCGGAAAATCGCGGAAAAGACCATTTGAAAAAAGAAAAAAAAAAACCCCCGTTCCAAAGAAAACGAAACCGGGACCCGATGGTGACGGTGGGGAACCGGTGTGATCGACCAAACCAACTCAGCATTAATCATTATTAAATGAATTTTAAAGATATTTACTCTCTGGCCTGTGGTAAGTCCTTCCTGATATCAGGCATGACACATTCCCCCCAAATTTTGATGATTTGTGGGTGAAAATCATGATTTTACCCTACTCATTAAATTTTGTATGGAGTTCTATGTAAACGGAATTTGCAGTTTTTCACATGTACAAAGTCTACGGCAAAACGGAATTTCCGTTTTTCAGGCAGGTAAAAACGGAATTCCAGATTTTCTGAAACGGAAAAGGCCTTTTTTAAAAACGGAAAATCAGTGCCTCTAAGAGTCACCATTTTGATTGTTTGTTGAATTTCTGAAATGCAAAAGAATAAAGCATAACTCAGAAATTAATTTACTTGTGTGAAGCCTCATTTATTCTTGTGGGATCAGTAAAGTATAAAAAATGTGAGGAGGTTGTGAACACTATTTTGTGATAAAGCCTTTTGAATGTTTGGAGTCTTTCGTTTATAATAAAGTCTGTTGAATTTTCAGACAATTGAATAATTGTATTTCAACCAACAACAACCTCCCCCACACACGTGAACGATGCCATTTGACCTCTGACCTTAGGAAAGATAATCCTAGTACAATCTTTTGTGCAACACCTGAAAGTACACATCATTATACACACGTGACCACCTCAAAATGTCACAAACATGACCAGACTTCATTCCCACATAATTAAATACATTAAAAACAACTGTTCAAGATAATTTGTATTTTTTATTTTTTCTTATTCTAGTGTTGTTTAGGCATACAAGGCTGATGCCTACAAGTAAATGTTTTTGAATGTTTATAGAAATTGTTATAATTGTAATGAAGTTCATTATTGTCTTCTTTTCCATTTGCCAGTGGATGACACATTTCTTGAGTTTATAACACATATAATTTTATGTTTGAAGACCAATCAAATTTATCAATCTTATCTTATAATACGAACATTATAGCTTTTCATTCATAATTCACATGATTTCCTAAATGAAATTGAGTTGAAATTTTGTTTTTTTTAAGTGCTCCAGTGCAAAGTCACACACGTGAACAATGCCATTTGACCTTTGACCATACGAAAGATAATCCTAGTACGATCTTTTATGTAACACCTGAAAGACTTCAACATGTATGCAAGTTATATAAAGTACACATCATCATACCTCTTATACTTACTAAACTATAAGCATCCTATTAAAAAAACACACATATTTTCTGTCACACACGTAACTAAGAATTAGTGCTGTAACCGATCATCGGATCGGCATGCCGATCACGATCCGATCATACATGATCGGACCGTTTTTGCCGATTTCCGATCATGCAGAAAAAATCGGAAGATCGGATCGGCAAAAAAAAAAAAAAAAAAAAAAAAAAAAAAAAAAAAAAAAAAAAAAAAAAATCCGTTTTTTTTTCTTTGGAAAATGATCCCAAAAAACATATTTTGGGAATATAAATGAATACCAAAGCAACGTATATCCATATGAATAAGCCCAAGGTAATCTTGTATGGGTATGCTTTCATTTAAAACTGATTAACTCTCCTTTTACAAAATTACTCTCGCCGATTCTGAGCTTAGTCCCATGTGATTGTGAAAGGTTACGCCAAATTAATCACATGGGACTAGGCTCAAAATCGGCGTGAGTAATTTTGTAAAAGAAGAGGTAATCAGTTTGAAATGAAAGCATACCCGTACAAGATTACCTTGGGCTTATTAATATGGATATATGTTGCTTCGGTATTCATTTATATTCCCAAAATGTGTTTTTTGGGGATCATTTTTCCAAAGAAAAAAAAAAACGATTAAAAAAAATTTTTTTTTTTAGCCGATCATCCGATCCCGATCATCGATCCGATTTCGAAGATCGATACAATTTTGCCGATCCGATCAAACGATCCGATCATCAAGGTCAGTTACAGCACTACTAAGAATGACCCTGTTCTGTTTCAAATTTCTCTCTTGTTCGAGTTGTTTCTAATTCTAGATAAGATTTATGTTTTTAAGGCATTCCCTACCAAAGCATGCCAACAAGTTAGATGCATTATTAAAATTAAAACTAAACTAAAGAAACAATGCTCTATAGACTACATGTATACACTAGACTAATTGCATACCGTCACCATCTGTTCTTTTTGTCATGCTGCATGCCAAGTCGTGGGCACACTTGCCTTGGCTTTGGTACTGGTAAAGAACGCCCAATTTTCTCTCGTAGTTGAACAGAAAGGTTATACAAATATAACCAAATATGTGTGTCGAGTAAGTAATTTAAAGTTTTGGACCTGTTTTGGATGGCCTACTGACTGTCAACTCAGACCAACTTGTCGAGCCCCATGTCAATTATCATGACTATGTAAGTTTTAGTATAGGAACCTATGTAAAATATCACATTTAACATTGATATTGTATATATCATATTGTCTTCTTCTATTCTATTTCTAATTATCCTCTTTCTTCCATATGTGGAGATCAGCCAACAAGTGAAGTAATCTCAATCCGCAGCTCAGCTCGGCCTTCAGGTCCAATCCAGCTAAAATTATTGCTATAATATCTGGCGAATGCAAATGCAAGCATACAACAACGCGAATGCCAATTACCGCAATGTGTAAGTTAAGATGATGGGAAACGCTGCGTATTATACAGAGCAAATTTCACTTTGATACTACGCACTTTCGCTGATCTTTCTTTAAACTAAAATCACAGTACATACCACCGGGTACCAGCACACAAATACGCGACATCAATTGTACACGGACCATTTACCACTAATAGCGTTGGAAGTTCAGGAAAAGTTATGAATGTTAATCAACATGTCAACTGTTGTTTCATATACCACTCGTAATCAATTTGATCTTTGCATATTCAACTGTAATTACATTTTCTTTATATGGTGTACATTAAATATTAAATACATTACTCAGATATTACTTACGGGTAAATTACGGCAAGTTTGTTCCGTTCGTTTGTAATGAATTTGTAACTCGACTCGATCGCGCCCGCGCCCGTCTATGGTCTCGGATCCGCACGCCGACCCCCCGGCGGATATCTCTCAAATTGAACTGAAGAAGAAAACTGCACAAATATTACTTGGATAATAGTAGTGTACGATTGTAACGAGAATGCGCTAATTTATTAGCGCTATGTTCGTTTGTCTGTATGCAAGTGCATTTCCATCGGCTTTTAATTGATTACACTTGCGTACCAACAAATCAAAGACGGTACAGTCCGCGAATTATTGGCTTTGCAACATATTGGTACAGGTGTGTATACCATCGGCATCGTAAGTTTAGTAGTTTAATCTCATATTTTCAATTATGATTGTGTTGACGATGAGACTGAGGAGCCAATTTACCTAACATTAACAAGTATTGAATGATAAATAGCTGAGTGGAACGTAACTGGAAGATGTATCTTTAGGACTAGGTTTGATTGATCAATTTGTGCGTTTTGTTTCAATGTGACCCCGTTCGTTGACTTCCGTGTTACCGTTACTACACCAGTAACGGATCACCTACTCAAATTGATGCATAAAGTTTTAAAGACGTTTGTGACTATCTAATTGTTTTAATTTTCATAAGTGGAAGAGAAATGTGCATCTAATATCAACTTTATCATCTCCTTTTTAAAAGTGATAAACCTCAGTTCCATGATCATCGCGCAAAAGTGAGAAATTAGCCTTCAAAATAGTGTCATCTAGTGACAAAATGTACAGATTTAAGATTTTCAAGAAAAATCTTAAATTTTTTTTTTTTTTTAATAAGATGTTTAAAAAACAAAAATATGCCGACGGATCTAGAATTCATATATTATTTACACAGAAAGATGTTCTGGTATACACCCCACAGCATTTTCCGGGTGTTTGGGTGCAGGCTTATACTAAGTGAAAAAAGGCAAATTTTAATGTATAATTACAGCAGAAATTATCTACACCAGTAACGGATCACCCATTTTAAAATCTTTATAAAAACAAAACAAATGATCAGAATTAATTTTGTTGTGCTGTAACAATGTATTTCACTAGAATCTGTGATATTTCTAACTTAGAAATCTAAAATTACTTGGATATTTTGGTAAATTCGGGTTTTTGTGTGATTTTTGTGTGGCAGAACTCAACTCTTCATAACTAAATAAGGAAGCACGTTTAAGAAGTTACATTTTTTTCTGGATATTAATTGCTAATTTGCAAACACTTTGATGAAAAAATTAAGGTAAATGGTCAATTATTTTTTTAATAAAGCCAGGTGATCCGTTACTGGTGAAGTGGTGATCCGTTACTGGTGCAGCGTAAGGGGTTCGTAAAACGCGCAGTGATTTGCTTATTAGTGACGGAATGAGTTTGAATTTACAATATTCGTAATCTGCACCATTTTAGCTTTCCAACGATGTATGATAGTCCATAAAAAATATTTTGTCACAAAAAAGTGATCCGTTACTGGTGTAGCTACGGTACCTCAAACTGCACTCTCAGTGTTACTGTTTTAAATTTGACTGACTTTGTCTTTGACTTTGTCTTTGACTTTGATTGTAGCTCGATACAAAAATTGAAGATTCAGATACATGTATAATAGATTCCACACATACAATGTATATGCTTAGTTTAGAGTTGGACCTTACTTTTATGCTTTGGTCAGAACAACTTCAACGACAACGTACAATTTTCAACTTGAAATGTCGTCAGATCATGAAATGAATACAAAAATAACAAAATGTACAGGATGAAAACATTTGTGATTTTGAATTTAATGGTGGATGAAAAAGTTTATTTATTAATATTTACATTTGTGCTGAAAAGTTTTTGGTAATACTGCAGTTTCTGACGAGTTTCGCATAGTCATGACTCGTGGGCTTCAAAAGTCTAGAATAAGTTCATAAATACACAATAAAATCACTATAAATTATCAAATATCATCAAGCTGATCTTAAACTTTGAAGGACACAAAATGGCTTCAAACACATCACATCACATTCCTGCACATCACAACCAAATTAAAGTGACCTTATCAGCTAGTTGATTGTGGTCACTATACGTCAATTGTTGTCACCCCTACAAGTCAAGGGGTTAACTGCAACTGCTGCAGTAACCCACCCCTACAAGAAAAGGGGTTACTGCATTCATGCTGCATTAACCCCTTACTCCTTTACCATGCAAAGAGACCAAATTCAAAGCTGCCCTCATTGTCCAAATTGTATATGGGGGATTCCCTTTCTTCATAGACTCAAACAAGTCTTTTCACACACATTTACATCAGTGACAGTGTGCTTCTTATAATCTTAACAGTTAACTACATTGTATTATGGTTACCCAAGGCAGCATGCCTCTGACTTTGTGCCTTTTAAATCTTCCATTTAGATCAGACAATGCTGGTTTCAGAGAGAGAAGTCACATTGCTCTACCCTGCACTGCAGACCTTTGCATTCTTTGCTTTGACCTTTTGTGACTGGAATGTAACAAAGCTATTGTCTGACTAGGAAAGTGATTCACCATTGTCAGTTAGGTCATTCAGACACAAATCTCTTAATCCTTTCAACCTTTTGATAATAATGGCTGGCAGACAAGCCTAAACTAGTAAACATGTTCTAAACTTGTGGATAGAGTGCAGTACTGCCAAAAAGTTGATTGACTCTTCAAGTCTTAGATCAGAAATTCAAAAACTGGAATTTAAAGTGCTTTTTACATTGGAACTGGAAGGCTCATGTAAGTTTGACATTATATTCAATTCTAACCTCCCATCATGTTAAGTCTGATTAATTGGTGAGATTTTAGCTAAAAATGTGTTTATGATTTTGGCCAGTCTCTCAAACTTATTTACTGCAGCCTGCCTATGACATAGGACCTTGAGTGGCAGTAACCCCTTACTCCTTTGCCATGTAAAATATATATGTAAGTCAAAGTGCACTCATTGTCCAAGAAAAAAGGGAAATCCCCTGCCTCAAACTAGATGTTTTTCACACTATTGATTAATTTGATGCTGACATGAATAGGTCGTATGTTTGGCTTTGTTCTGTTAATCTTATAAGTAGTTCATTGTCATTGCAATGCCTGCTCAACACAAAAGTATAGTAATGTCTGTATGGTGGGCTAAGGCAAAAACCGTCTTTAAAAATGTGTAGATCTAGTAAAATATTGCCATTACATGATTACACACCATTTTATTTTTACTATCTTAGATCTAATTCTGGTGGGAGTGACATTGGACATTCAGGGAAGCGAACAAGAACCCTGAGCCAAGTGGCCCTTTCAAGGCAAGTCTAAAAAGGTGCTAGTACAGGTTGCAACCATGCCAAAGAAGAACAAGGGAGGAGAGAACTCCAAGGCTGTAGAGGCCAGAGCCAGGAAGGCAGATGCCAAGGCTTCTGTAGCCGCCCAGAAGCAAAAGGACATTGAGGATGCATACTGGAAGGATGACGACAAGCATGTCAATCGCAAGATGCAGAGAAAGGTGAGCCTTAAAGGAACTGAGTCGTCAAATTTGTAATTGTGCACAGGGCAGCCCCATGTCTCCAGAACCAGTCAGACCTGTGCATGAGTGCTGCACTTGTGCAACTCTTTAGCGAAAGTTACAGAGCATCGATGACGATGATAATGATGATGATGATGATGATGATGATGATGATGATGATGATGATGATGATGATGATGATGATGATCGCTGATGATGATAATGATGATCATATGATGATGATGATCGCATGATGATGATAATGATTGCTGACGATGATGATCTCTGATGATGATGATGATGATGATGATGACGACAACGACGACGACGACGACGACGACGACAGTGGCGGCGGTTATTTATATAGCGCTATTCCCGTGGGGATCATAGTGCTTTACACAATTATGATTACCCCGGTGATGATGACAGTAAGGATGATGATATTTTTGTATACTTCTCTCAGTCTGACTAAGATTGAGTAAGAACAGAAGAGGCAGGAAAAGCTGAAAATAAAGAGAGATTGTGATGGAGAACTTCTGTAATAATAACAATAATATAACAACATAACTTGATACAAGTAGAAATACTATCATGACTCCAGGTAACTGGGTACCTGTGCAACTTGAGTTCTTAATTTGATTTACTGTACAATATTTTGATGACTATCTCCCAGACGGACAAGGAACAGAAGCGGCAGGAGGAGCTGGCCAGAAAGCTGGAGCAGAAGAAGCTGCTTGAAGAGGAGGAGAGCAATTTGAAAGTTCACCCCAAAGCAGCTCCATCATCCAAGGTCACAAGGGCAGAGGTGGAAGCCAACCAGGAAAAACTCAGGAGAGAAAGAGGTAAGACTAGTTATTCTTGTGGAATTATTTTAGACTAAACACTCATTTTCATTTGGATGCGCTGGTAAGTGGTATAGATCTGCAGAAGCTAGGAGAGTTATATAGTTCAGGGGGATGATTGAATATGTATGTTTGTGCACATATATGTATTTCATACTGTGTGTAAGGCATTCACAAGGTGGCACCTTATGGCTGATTTACGAATTCGAACTACCTTTAACAAAATATTCCTGTGATCATTATTTTATTAGAAGCAGAAGCAGCCGCGGGCCAGAAGCAAGTGTCCCACCTGGATACACCTTTGGAGGAGAACACCAACATCATCCTCGCCAGAGAGGAAGCGGAGGGGGTGGTGACAGCCAGAGATGTGGGGGACGCCATCTCAGCACTCAGGTAAGACATCAAGGTGTACATTTGCATACCAGAATGAAATGTTCCTTAGGGAGTAAAGGGTGCACTTTAGAGGAGAATGCCAGCATCATGCCAGGGAGGAAGAGGAGGGGACCATGGCAGCAAGATACATGGGGGAAGCCATCTCAGCACTCGGGTAAGACATCAAAATGTACATTTGCATACTAGAATGAAATGTTCTAGAGGGTGCACTTGAGATGAGAGTGCCAGCATTTAGAGGAGAACACCGACATCATCCATGCCAAGGAAGAAGAAGAGGGGACCGTGGCGGCAAGATACATAGGGGAAGCCATCTCAGCACTCGGGTAAGACATCAAAATGTAAATTTGTATACTGCGTTTATGGCTGCCATAATGAAATGTTCTTTAGGGAGTAGCATGTACACATTGGAGAAGAACACTAGCATCCTTGCCAGGTAAGAAGAGGAGGGGGTCGCGACAGCAAGAGATGTGGGGGACGCCATCTCGGCACTGGGTAAGACATTCATGTGTACGATTGCATACCAGAATGAAATGTTCCTTAGGGAATAGAACATGCACATTGGAGGAGAACTCTAGCATCCTTGCCAGGTAAGAAGAGGAGGGGGTGGTGACTGCAAGATACTTTGGGGAAGCCATCTCAGCACCAGGGTAAGATATCATTATGCACATTTGTATTCCGCTGTGTGTGCCTTCATGGCTGCCAGAATGAAATTCTCCTGAGGAAGTAGAAAGAGCACTTTGTGAACACTATTATAATGTTTATAATGTTTATGTGGTTCCTGAGACTGGATGTAAAGCATTTAAAGATGCTGTTTTATTTAAAAAAAAACTATTACCAGCAATATCTGATTCTCAGTTAATTTCATTACCTCAGGGTGTAGGTTTGTTTCCTCCCCAAAAATGTATGGATTTCTCTTTTTATATTAAAGGGAAAGTTGAGTTTTGGTAGAGAGGGCGCTAGACTACTTAATTGGTTTGTGAGGTAATGAAAAACTGAGTGTAAAATTTGAAAGAGCATAATATTTAAACAATAAAATCATCTTTGTTTGATCAAAATCGGTTCAGAAACGGCTGAAATATCCATAAATATAACAATTTGTAATAAACCCGGGGCCCCGGGTTTATTAGAGAATTTTGAACCAGCCGTTAAAAATTCAAAAAAATGCTTCCTCTTTTCAAAAAGTTACAAAATAGGTATTTAAATAGTTGTTGGTTATTTCTCTATCTAATCACTATTTCAACAAAGCATCACATGCACAATATTTTATTCAAAATGGTTGAAACCGATGAGTGTTTAGAGAGCGCTCTCTTACGTTTTAACGGCTCTTTTTGAATGATAACATGATCTTTACTACGTCATTTGTAATTTTGTGTTCCTTTCTAGTTATAACTATTAGTTTGTAATGTAATGATGCAGGTTTTGGTTACTAAAATTCAGTTTCACTAAAACTGTACTCTCCTTACCAGAACTCAACTATCCCTTTAAGTAATGGATTTGCAGTGTAATTTGGTTATTTTGCAAATTACATTTATCTCTACTTTTTATGTTTGAAATTTGTGGACTTATTTTTTTATATTTCACATCTAGAAATTATTCATGTTCATAATTATGATCCAATTACACCCAAACCCCAGCAAATCTCATTACCTCATAGTGAAGTAGTTTTGTTTGCCTTCCTTTTATTCTTTCTCTTTTTATAATGAATTTTGACCAAAACAATTTTTGTTGATTTTGCTGCAGCGTCAAGGACTCTGGTGCGGACAAACACCCCGAGAAGCGGGTGAAGGCGGCCTACGCTGCATTTGAGGCGGAGCGTCTCCCCCAGCTCAAAGCAGAGAACCCCAACCTCCGACTCTCACAACTCAAGCAGATGCTGAAGAAAGAGTGGATGAAATCACCAGAGAACCCCTTAAACCAGAGGTTCTAGGCATTAACTTAAAGATGGTCACGTGTGGGCAATCTACACTGTGGATCACCATTTTGAACTTTGCTAGTTTGTGCACACTGCATAACACTGATGGAGTGTATGTAGCACGCAATGTGCGCAGGGCATCTGATTTGAGAATCTGAACCACCTATCAAGAATTTCTTGGAAGCATGTGTCTCAAGACATGTACTCGGAATCTAATCGGGAAGGAGACTACATCTTTTTTTGCATATTTCAAAAATGGTTTACGGGAGTCAAATCAGGAAGGACACAAAACTGTAATGGACAAGAAAGTTCTAGCATATGTCAAAAGTGGTCATTATATTTAATTATACACATTTTTCATCAAGCGTATATAAACACCTTGCCAAATCATGCTTGTATTTATTACTCTGGATGTTATTGGTAAAGTTCAAACTTGCACAATTATCTTGCACACCATCTCTTTGTGGGGAGCACACTAGCCAAGAGCAGCCATACAGAAGCATTTAGGCTAATTCACGCCAGAACAGGTACCCATTTTACACTCCTTGGTAGAGAGCAACAATATGGATTAAAATATTTTGCTAAAGGACATCAATGCTAGAACATGGATTGGACATGGAACCTCTAGATTGGAAGTCAGGCATCAATTTAATCCTACCACAACACCACCACGGGTGGTTAGCTGGATTGTATCTATGAGAAATGATACAAAGACTGGATGACATGATGCCTAAATCAGAAGCTACATTCCTACGAAACAAACATAACAGGAAGGAGAAAAACTGCATTGACAATGTCATGTTTTAAAAGCAAGTTATGGTTTTCTGGATTTAAATCGGGAAGGAGACAAGACTGAATTGAAAGAGAATTTTAGAAAGTTTTTAGCAAAGGTGTCAAAAGGAATCAAAAAAAGGTCACAAAGACAAGCAAATGTAAAGAGTGGTAAGTGGATGACATCTCCCATGGAGATTCACAAGTTTTGTTTCTTTGACACAAAGAGACATACAGGGTGTCCCAGTATAAATGTAACCCAAATAAACGTATGTAATTTTGTTGATTTTTAATATTTTGCTTTTATATTTCAGATTTAGAAAGCTGAGAAGATAGCAAAACCAGAACACCAACTAGAATGCCTTTTACAGAAGAACGGAACATTTTCTGTGTGCTGAGAAAATTGGAGGGAAATTCCTATAAACATGCCATCGCGAAATTCCGCAGAAAGTATGACTAGAATAAAACCCCTAGCAAAACTGACATTTACAGGTGGATCAAGAAGTTTAAGGCTACAGGGACAATCAACAACATGAGAGAAAAGTCTCCAGCAGTCAAAGTTGGCAGAAAACCTACTGTAAGGTCTCCTGAAAACATAGCAGCTGTCCAAGAAATCCTACTTTCTGCGGAATTTCACAATGGCATGTTTATAGGAATTTCCCTCCAATTTTCTCAGCACACAGAAAATTTTCTGTTCTTCTGTAAAAGGCATTCTAGTTGGTGTTCTGGTTTTGCTATCTTCTCAGCTTTCTAAATCTGAAATATAAAAGCAAAATATTAAAAATCAACAAAATTACATACGTTTATTTGGGTTACATTTATACTGGGACACCCTGTATTTTTGAGAAAACTTTCACTTAATTGCAACAAATGAAGAGAGCTGTTGGGACACGTTATTCTCTTCTCAAGCAGAGATCAAATGTGCATGTATGTTAACTCTCTACCTATTGTATGATGAATAATGTTTAAATTTTATGTTTGTTGCATCCTTTTAATTTAGAAATCATTGACGGTAATCCCTGAAGTGGTGTGCGTTTTTATTTTGGGAATGAAATGAAGTGATATAAAGATATAATGCATTATTTTTGTCATGATCTTATCTCCCACATTAAAATGCATGTTACTCTTTTAATTTATGACTCCTTTACTCTCAAGTCATGTTTATTCAATACATGTTCAATAAATGTGACCGCCTATAGCAAAACCCTGCACTTGTCAGTAATTCATGTTTTGAAGAAATGGGCACAATGTGTGTAAAAGACATATGATTGTAAAATTGAAACAATCATATCTTCGCTAATTATTGACGAATTTGTTAGAACAAAGCATCAAATGAGAGCTTTAATGGTATGAAAATCTACATTTTGATTTTTACCGACATGTGCTGGGTTTTGCTATAGCCGGTCACAAATGGTAAAACTCTCATTTTGTTCTCAGTCTTTATTTGGAAAACAAATTATTAATTTCTTATACCCGGTATTGTTTTCAAATTGTTTGAGAATGCTGTCTGATTGCAGACATTTGCTCAGTTACAGGCATTGCATTGCAAGTTAAAAATTGGACATGCGCATTTTATGCAAAATATCTTCAATGTAGGTGCTACATTATCATATTTATCATGTGCATTTTAACTCACAAGCTTGTATGCTGCCTTGCATTATTTATTTAAAAATGACATATTTGCTTTAATCAGGAAAATCAACAAATAATTTTGTTTAGTGCTTGTGGAATTGTTGGTGTGTATCATTTATTCTGTGCTCATACGGAATTGCACGATAACTTCATGTGTACATCCACCAGACTATGTCAGAAGAGTTGTCTTATTGCACTAACACAATATTAAGTGTTCAATTTCTTCTGAAGCTAATGACACCGATTTATTGTTTGAAATAATGAATTCATATGGCATTATTATTTTGTGTACATATAACTTCAGTTTAATGAAGTTGCATAGGTATATGCTAATGGCATCAAAGTTCCCGTACCTAACTTTTATCGCACCAATTTGAAAAGAAATATCATTATTATATTGATTTTCATAATGGTTCGCATACCAATCGATTCTGAATATCCTGTAGTATAATGAACATGTTTTCTTTAAGAGATTTCTCTATGTCTATGATTTATTTTGCTCAGTTTTTGAAACCATTTCATTTTTATTGCAAACAAAAAGTGGCATCTGTATGCCCCTTTTTACACTTTTTGTTGTAGCTTTATTTACTGTCATTTTAGAGGCATTTTCATGCACGCACAAAACAGAGGCATGCATGCTGCAAATTTAAATACGCAAAATTAATTGCGCGACCTTCGATGCCCTGACCAGTTACAAGTTGTTTTCTGAACATGATGCACAAGATCAATTGCTTTGCAAGTTGCAACAGGAACCTGAACTTATGAATCCCTATTGCCACACCTTTGATCTGTACAATTTTGCCAGTAGGAACAATATAACAATGCCTTATAAATGATGGCTTGTCCTCTAATATTGGGACCATTCCTGAATGAGTTATATCTTAGTTGAAAGTAAATAGCAATTATTTGAGGGGACTGGATTTATTTCTCCATTTTTACTTGCATTTCATTACATTTGCCTCCATAGCGGATAAGCAGTTCTTAGCATTTTGTTTCTATGTATTTATTTCTCAATCATCTTGTACATGTAGTACCAAGTACCTGTATTTCGTTTTCAAATCTTGTACATAGACTGGATCTGTATGTTCTCTATGTATTGTATATATGCATGCCAGTGGCGTAGTATGGCCGGACCGATTGTTTGGGGGGGGGGGGGGGGGGGGTTCACTCTATGTATTTATTATTTTGCCTCTTTATTTATTTATTGTTATACAATTATTGGGGGGGGGGGGAGCATGTGGCCCCCATGCCCCCTGTAGCTTCGCCACTGACGCATGCATGTAAGGTTGGATAGCGAGTCATGTATTTATGATTTGTATGTGGTCCAGCACATGTCATGCGTTTCCTTAAACATGTAAAAGAATCCATGAACTTTTATAATTATATGTGCTCCAAGTGTATAAAGAAAATGGAAATCTACAGATCTGTTATAAAATGTATTAAGATGTAAGATATTATATGTAACAAAGACATAAACTGAATTCTTTCAAGAAATGGAACAAGTTGTGTCCTGGCAATATCATTTATGTTTAAATCAAGGTTTTGGCTCCGTTTGGACAAATGTGCATACTACACACATGTGCAATAGTAGAATGATGGATTTTCACCATCAGTTCAATATTCTGCCAATCAGTAGTTGTTAAAGGCTCACGGAAATCCAAATGCAAGTTGCCTTCAACTATTGTGTATTAGTGTATACATCAACTATTTATTAACTATTTGACCCACATATGTTTTGTATATTTTTAAACATTTTAGCAATTATTTTCTTCAGTTTGCCAAGGCCCATCTCTAAAAAAAAAACTCCAGAGTAAAAACCCCTTGTGACATCATCTCTCAATCACTGGTCAACTAACCTGAGATTAACAAAAGACATACTTACAAAAGAACATGCTCACAATACCATGCACTGCATGTTTCCATACCAATGCTTATCAATGCCTTTCTTGTCCTAATCAAGGTTGAGCTTATCTGACATAGCAACTGCTATTGAAATTGAAAGTGTGTCAGTTAGAATACTATTCAAACATGTGATGCTATTTTGAGCAAGCCCTCAAAGTCAAAGTCCTTGATTGCCGGCGCTTACATGCATGTATGTGTGCTTGTGTGTGCATGTATAATTTATGGATGAAGAACCAAGGACAAGAAAAACTTTCACGCAAAATAAGTGCTGGAAATACATATAGATGTAAATACTTTTTAAAACCAAGTTTAATTAATATCTTTACATGATATCCCAAATACATGTTCAATGAGTACTACCCCCAATTTAATACAAATACATAAACAAATATTAACTAAAAGAAATCAATTGGAATGACAGTCATCTTGATTTTCATTGCCCCACAAGGTCATCAGAAAAAAAATAATATTAGCCTGAAAGCAAGGGAAGTAGATGATATTTTTGAGGGCTACTTTAAACACTATTTTCCATTAATTTCAGGGGCAATTGTGTGATCTACAGGGGATTTATTACACACATTGGGGGCTAAATGTCCATACTTTTCCACCACCACAGAGCGAAAATTAGACATACTGATACTCTGCATCTTGCACTCGTCAGAGTATTCCGCAAGAGCAGAAAGCTTAACATGGATCAATTGGTTTCAAAATGCCCCTACATATGCAATAATCATAGTATCATAAAGGACTGGTGATTAGTTTCACCATTTCACTGGAAAGTTGAGATACTCATTGTCTAAATATTAGTAAGCCGATAATGTATATACATTGTTTTTTAAACATTTCAAAGTAATGCATTTGTTACCCATTTAAGATCATTTGATTTTGGTATACTATGCATTCCCTATATCCCGAACCTAATTATATTCTGGACCTATCTAGAATGGGTTAAACAAATTATGTACATTATTAACAAATAAGAAATGCTTTTTTGATTTTAATGATAATATAGGTTTTCCCGTCCATTTTCAAACTTTTGTCATTACATTTTATAACTGATAACATATTAACTTCAATTTCGTACCGAGAAGCCTAATGTATGCTAATGCCAACTTAAATTTCGTCTTTGGTCGATCAATTCCACATAAAGTCCACCAAATTAAGTTGTTTGTCACAGATATTCGTCAATTACAATTCAAATTTATCGGTCTGCAGTTGCTGAATACATCTGTGACCGACAAATTGTAATGGATGACAATGTGTGACAAATGACTAAATTGGGTGGACTTGATGTGAAATTAATCGACCAAAGACAAAACCGAAGTTGGCATTAGCACATTCCAGGCTCCTCGGGACGGAATTGGTAGTACAAATTTATAAAATTGATTGACAAAAGTTTGAACATGGATGGGAAAACCTATAATCATAATAATAATAGACCAGCATCTACATTGTGCCATCAATCTAGAAATTCTATTCTGAGGCACATTATGCTGTTCAGTATATGTGACCGGCTATAGCAAAACCCTGCACTTGTCGGTAAAAATCAAAATGTAGAGTTTCATACAATTAGAAAGGCCTCATCCCAAGCTTTCATTTGATGCTTGGTTCTAAAAAAATTGGTCAATAATTGGCGTTGATAAGATTGTTTCAAGTTTACAATCATAAGTTTTTTTAACACGCATTATGTGAACTTAAAATGTCAATTTCTTCAAAACAATTTTGGAAGCCACTAAATGCAGGTTGGCTGCTATAGACAGGTGGTGACTTAGACAGGTTTGACTGTACTGTGAATTCTAAATCATGGCCGGTTCAGAATGGCAAACAGTTCCACACAAGTTCATATGTAATATCCTGGATGTCTTGTGGTATGCGGTCAGGTCATACAGGCGTTTATTTTGCCAGATCTTTTAGTGGTATGATGTTTACATTACACAGTAGAGCAATTTTGTCATGTCTACTAGTGTTCATAGTTCATTCAGTAGTGCACTCTTGTCAAGTCTACTAATGTTCATACGGTAGCGCACTTTTAGCAGCTTTACTAGCGGTACGATGTTCATTCAGTAGTGCACTGGCAGGTCCTCAGTTCAAACCTCCTCTGCCTCTGCCATCTCCTCATCCTGCTCCTCGATGACCTGGACCTGTTCCTCTCGCCTCTTGAGACCTGGGCCAAGGAAAGTGGGGACAAATTGGGATTAGACAAATATTGCAAACACATTTTGAGCAGTTATGACAGTAAAAATCATCCAGTGAAGAGCTCTGATATAACAAAACTTGCTTATAACAATGTTATAACAGGATACCTGATACAAGGTTTTTTTCTAATCCAAGCTCCTCGTTATAACGAGGTTCCACTGTAATAGAAAAAATACCTTTTTAAATGACAACATCGGGGGAAATGTTTTTTTTTCTTCTGGAACTGCCTTTTGGGCAATGTACGAACACTCAATTGAACTCAATTGCATTGAACTTTATTTCATACAGGGGCTCTTGTATGAATATAGGCAACTCTTATCGACCTTTTAGTGGCACTTGAACCCCCTGTTTTTGTTTTTAAATTGAAGGTATAAACTGACCTGCTGTGGGAACAATCATTAATCAAAGAGAAAAGTACATGAAGCTGCAATATATTCCAAAGACCACATCAATCATAGTCACACTTATATTTGACTAAAAACCAGTTGAGGTTTAATAGCACTTGCGTCTTGAGATAACTTGCCATTCAGTTTACACACATGTGGTATATGCGCTAAGTCTGAGATCAGAGGATCAGGAGTGAGACTAGGGCTAGAGGTGGATTTAAGGTCGATCTTTTTTAGTTGAGAAAATGAAAGATTTAGGTATCATGTACTTGACCAAATGGGTGTGTAAACCAATTGACCATAACCCTGGCTGAAGACCAAACAGGCTTTAAACCAAGATATGAACAAAGCTGCAGCGGAAGTCTTGCTGAGGTGGTTATAAGCTAAACTAATCATTAGTCCACATGACAAGAAGAATTTATGTAAAAAATAAACCTAGACTAAAAGACTACATGGACTAGACAACTAGACCAGACTATAACCCAAGATAGTAACTGACCTGCAGCGGGGGACTTGATGAGATGGATGCTCTGCTTGACCTCCTGGATGTCCCTCTGCTTCCTCAGCTCCTTGCCCTTCTTTAACCTGGATGATGACAAATACATCAAGCATGACACATCAGCTGAGAACTCTTATTGACTTTTAACTTTAAACTATCAACTTTTCTTTCCTGGTGAACCAGTCGGGCAGGTTAAACAAAATCTATTTATATTTTGGTGAATGAAAACCAACATTTTGATTTTGGTGGTGGAAAAAAAACCAGAACGTCAATGACGTAGCGCTCATCCGGCATCTCGCAACATCAAATATCGCAAATTTCATGTGGTACACTTTTCAACTGGTCAAAAACTGCCCTGGAAGGGAAAAAAATATAAATTTGACGCCCCAGAAGGAACATGGGAAAAAAACTAATAATACTAATAATAATAAATAAATAAATAAATTTAAAAATGTAAAAAAAATAACCAAAATTTTTTTTTTTAAAATAAAATACAAATAAATAAAAATAAATAAATAAATAAATAAATAAAAAATTTTAAAAAAAATAATAAATAAATAAAAAATTACCATAATTAATTAATGGAGAAAAATTTCAAAATTCTGTGTAGAAGTTTGGTGTACCAAAGCTAGCTCTACCAGATAAAGCAAACCAAATAAAAATCGGTCGAGAAATGAAGGAGAAGAAGCATTTTTTGTGATTTTTGGAATAAATTTGCATAAATTACCATAATTAATTAATGGAGAAAAATTTCAAAATTCTGTGTAGAAGTTTAGTGTACCAAAGTTAGCTCTACCAGATAAAGCAAACTAAATAAAAATCGGTCGAGAAATGAAGGAGAAGAAGCATTTTTTGTGATTTTTGGAATAAATTTGCATAAATTACCATAATTAATTAATGGAGAAAAATTTCAAAATTCTGTGTAGAAGTATAGTGTACCAAAGTTAGCTCTACCAGATAAAGCAAACCAAATCAAAATCGGTCGAGAAATGAAGGAGAAGCATTTTTTGTGATTTTTTGAATACATTTGCATAAATTACCATAATTAATTAATGGAGAAAAATTTCAAAATTCTGTGTAGAAGTTTAGTGTACCAAAGTTAGCTCTACCAGATAAAGCAAACCAAATCAAAATTGGTCGAGAAATGAAGGAGAAGAAGCATTTTTTGTGATTTTTTGAATAAATTTGCATAAATTACCATAATTAATTAATGGAGAAAAATTTCAAAATTCTGTGTAGAAGTTTTAAATCCCCCTCCTAGCCCTATCTTATGAAACAATCAGAATCAAAATCGGTTGAAAAATAACGAAGAAGAAGCATTTTGAAAACTGTGGACGGACGGACGGACGGACGGACGGAAGGACGGACGGACGACGGACGCAACGGCATGGCATAAGCTCATCGGGCCCTTCGGGCCGGATGAGCTAAAAATGGGTGGTCCTAAATAAATAAAAATAGGTTAACAATTTGTTGCCCAAACACAAATGGGCAAGTAAAATTGACATGAATGAACTTTGGTGGCCTGAAGTCTAGTTGGGCCAGTGCTTAATTTTAGCCCTGCAGAAAGTGATGTACGAGTACCTGCTTCCTCTTCTTACACTATATATTTCTAAAGGCTTTTCCCATTAAATCTTATTTTTTTTGTCAAATCAATGGGGGGCATGTGCCCCTCCCCTCCTCTGGCTACACCACTGCCCTGGTCCCTCTTCTCACCTGTTGATGATGTGTTGTCCCACTCGTCTCTGTTTGATCTCCTCCACCCTGGCCATGGCTTTCATTGTCTTCTTCCAGAGCTCTCTGTCGTACTTCACCGGAATATTTCTCCTCTTCTCAAATTCAAATGATTCATCCTGCCATACAAAACATGAAAACATTCAGAATTCCTTTATTCACACAAACTGCAAAAACTACAACACTTCATACATTTTCTTTTCAACTTCATCCAACCCTCGAAATTAGCATAGGCCCGATGGCCCGGGGCCACTAAAAATTGCCGCCGGGCCAGTAAAAAAAATATTTGGTGGCCCGACTGGGCCAGCAAAAAAAAAAGAAAATTTTAGTTTTTTTTGTTTTTTGTTTTTTGTTTTGTTTGTGCAGATACCCAGTAGTTATGTTTAGTCATGTCTATGGCATGACAAGAGCTTGCTTTTAAGTGTAGCATTCAGCAAGTTATACCCCTTTCTCACATACAAAATATTGGTTAATTAAAAAGTTTCAAGTAAATTGAGCAATACTAGCTAATGAATATTCATACATTCTTGAGCAGCCATACTCATTTTCTAACCCGTTGTAAACAAAAATTTCATATTAAAAATCGTTATTAGTAATTTCAGTTACTTGCGTATTTTGCATATCTAATGAGCATCATTTTATATGCTGCTCATGAATATTCATATATTACTTCTCAATGTACAACTACCCAATAAATGTGCAATTTTTGTACTAACCACTAAATTTGTACGTGAGAAAATGTATGTTGATGAATGCTAGACCAGTGGTATAAGCATTCCAAAGTGGTGTAATTGTCACTCGTGTGTATTCAATCGCTGTGATTTGTTATGAAGGCAATGAATAAAAAGACATGACACACACGCATTCATCCTAATTCATGTTTATTTAATTCATCTTACAATGAAACAAAGGGTAATGAAAAAAGTATTGCCTAGTTAGTACCCTGAAACTATCAATATGGTTATTGTATTAATTTTACTTTTGTTTTTCCATATTTTTTTCGGGCCAGTAGATTTTGGTTTCGGGCCACCAAATTTGGAAAAATACTAATTTTACTGGCCTGACCGGGCCACCAACAAAAAAAAGTTAATTTCGAGCATTGGTGACTTCATCATTGGATTTGAGGATAATCTATTTATACTTTGATACAGAATATGATCATATGACAAATTAATTCAGACTTAATTCTAGCCAACAATATCAAGGTATTTTGGCCAGCAGGATTAAACTTGGATCAATGAAATTGGTAACCCAAAGCTTATTTAACGTGGTCCTGGGTAGCATTCTCTACCAAAGCGGGCCCACGACTTGGCATACATGTACATGACTAAGAGAACCAATAATGATCTTTACAAATTGCATAGGGCATCGGTTCTTTTAGTCATGCATACCAAGTCGTAGACGTAGGCATGCTTTGGAAGAGAATGCTGCCCTGGGCCAGCTGGCCTGTGCTTATTTCGAGCGCAGCGCAGCCTTACCACAGCAAGTTCCTTGCCAGCTGCTTTCCTGAAGGCCTTGGTCCATCGTACTTTTCGGGGGTTCTTCTTTCGCTTGAATGCCTTGTGGCACTTCCCTCGACAGAACTTGAAAATCTGTTTGGTCAAGAAAAGAAAAAAGGAAAAATTAGTTTCGGGTTGCCCTCTAGCTCTACTATTATTACAATTGTGCTCCAGTGCACGTGCACTGTCATGACTAACTAAATTTAAGGCACTATTGAACATGATTAATATGAAGAAGAAAAAAACATGATGAGACATGATGTAACAATGGCATTGCAGTGCAGGTGCTTTGATAATCATGATAATGTGAAACAAGATCATTCATCATGTTCATTAGACATTAGCAAATGAATATTAAACTTTAAAAACAGATGCTTTGCCTCAGTCATATTCAAACATAAACAAATTGAACCAAACAAACAGGTTTATAAATGAAAAATTGAAGTGGAATTAATTTGAAATATGGCTTATGAAGCCATGACTCGTCATGCTGGTGCACTATTTTTAAAATTTATGTTAATTAATATTATTCTATATTCTTCATGTCAGTCATGATTCATCATGTTCTTAATCTTATTAAAGGTAGTTCAGCTTCGTCAAATCAGATGCGCGGCGCCATCTTGCCCACGCGTTGCGCACGGTGCGTGATGCACGTTAGCTCAGTGTCATGCGGTGCGCACAAACTAGCCTAGTTCAAAATGGCGACCCGCTGTGTAGCATCCCCACGGCCACGCTTGATGCCCTATAAGATTAGAAGTTGAAACATTAAATAGGCAAAAACCAAAATAGTAAAGTAAAACTAAATTGGCAAAACTCAAGTAAAAGTCAAATCTCTTCATTAACAATTTTTAAAACATGAGTGATAGTTTTTAAAATTTTTATAGTGATTATATTTATTTTACCCCTGCTAGAAATGGTCAACTGAATGACGGTCTTGCGACAACATACATCATGCCATTGCAATTCTGCAATGACACAAACACACATTAATTAGCACGCACAGCTCAGCGACGCACTTTAGATTCGCTCTCCGTTGAAAAGGAACAACTATACCAACGTAATTCGTCTGCATTGGCAATGCACATGATCATGCACGGTGATCAAAATAACAAAAACACAACTTTTTGTATGGAACTCAGTGGCACAATATAACGATAATAAGATGCCGATATACATATTAATACAGACTCACTTTACTGTCGTTTCGAACAAATTGAATTCCATGTCCAGGGTAAATAGGACTGGAACAAAAATAACATTTGTCGACCCTCATGGCTGCAGCTGTCGACGACGACGATCACAAGTAACTGATGACGTCATATACATGTGCGTGCTAACTCGTCCCCTATTCATCTCGCACCCAAGATATTCATGCCCTTCGATTCTTCCACGTTCCTGTTTGTAAAAATAATACAAAAAGTATATTACTTTTCAGTTTGTTCGTAAAAATATCATAACTGCGAGTTTTAAGGCATATAAAGATCCTAAAGAATTCAATAATGGGCATACTTGTTATAGAGAGATAATGTTATAACAAACGATATAGATATCGATCCTTACCCTTTTTAAAAAGTTGATGATATTCACATACGCTTTGGTTTAATGTGTTAAATTATCGTTAGTCACAGGGATATTATTTTTGTGTGTGTATTTTGTATTATAATTTGTTTAATTATCTTTTCTGTTGGGTCATTCTATTTCTTACCCTTGTCTCTTATCTGGTCCCCATGGAAGAACAGCAGTAGGGTATAATGCCCCACAGCTGAATATGGGTTATCCAGCCGTATTCTCATCACTTGTATATTGTTTATTCATGTGATTTGTAAAATTATTTTATTTGTATATATGAATCTTCATGTATTGTTTTGATGTTGACTTTTTATACGGAAATAAAAACAAACAAACAAATGGTGTATTCTCAGAGTGTAGTCGGTGTGCCTCATATAGTTGTACATGTATAATTATTTCCTATATATACAGCTCTATAATGGTGTGCCATGTTCCATGTTCTGTAATAGCGCCATCTTTGATAAAGTATATTGTTATTTTCTTCAATTTAGAGTCCATACTGGTGCATGGTGAATACATTTTTGAAGAAAAAGGGTTAGCTACTATCGGTAATGCCCATTTACAAAGGAAAATAACTGGATTATAATAATGATATAAATATGATAGACTTACGTTTTGATGTACATAGGCGCCGGAAGTGGGGGGGGGGGGGGGGGGGGGGGCAGGGGGCGGCGCCCCCCAATCCATAAAGTGTGGGGGGGGGGGGGGCAAAACGCAATTTTGCCCCCCAAAAAGCCCCCCCCCCCCTCCTCAAAAATAAAAAAGAGTGGGAAAGGCAAAATCAAATGTATGAGCTAACGTTCAAAAACTAGTTAATACATCCATTTTCATTTTTCGCTGCGCGCTTTCGCGCGAACAGATTATCTCAGTTTGTTGTAAACATCTGATGAGAGCATAGACATTTTATTCTTTTTTTGTTTAACTCGAATTCTAAATTTCTTCACAGGTATGGCATGAAGTGCACCAAATTGCACCATTTCAAGTATATAAATGCAAAATCTTCCCCGTGGGAGGGGATACCCCCTCCCAACCCCCCCCCCCCCCTCTGGCTCTGCCCAAGCCCTTGGTCGCTTCGCTCCCTCGGGATTCATTATTGGCTGTAGGCCATATTGTTGGATCATACATGCGCCATATGGTTTATGTTGAATTGTGTATATGACAATAAATACAATATTTATGTGTGAGTTTGGGTGCATATTTATTAGTGCGTCAATTATTTGTTTTCTTCGTGAAAATATATCAAATCATAACACACTTTCCCAGATACAGTTAATCTTAAGCCCGAATTTCCTATCTAGGTATGCACCAGATTGCACAATTTCAAGTCTATAATTGCAAAATCTTTCTTACCGTGGGAGG